>VDFB02159940.1:27111-55132 GCA_007258455.2 Sequoia sempervirens
TGAAATTTTAGAAGGATGATAAATCAATTAATTCAATTAGATTTTAAATCAATTATATAGGTTTAAATAAAAATATTATAAGTCAAAATCAGATTGAAAGGTGAAAGGGAATATTTGAAAATTGTTCTGACTTTTAATTGTTGTTATGTTGTGATAACAACTTGTAAATTGAAATTTGATGTTGAAATTGGAATAAAAAAATTGAATGCTTAAGATAAGATCACATCCAAAGTTTGTTTCGTGCATAGTGCAATTATGTTCTAAGTGATGTAATTTTGTCTTTTATAAAAAATGATTTTCAATAGTGTAGAAGATGTGCTTAGATGATATTTATGTTAGGAAAATATTATAATGTCAAATGTTCGTATTGTTGGGAGTTTACTATAAAAGTGTTCAAGTATAGAATTTCTTAAACTTTGTTTAAAATCTTTAAATTAATTTTCAAATCCTTAAATTAATTTAACAATAATAGAAAAGAGATAAATGATGATAATGAATATTATTTATTGATCATTGATCAAAACATATGAATAGTCAATGGGCCCTTGGTCTACTAGTGAAGTTGAAAGGTTCTAAATGAGTCCACCGGGGATCAAATCATGTTGAGTGCAGGGCCTTGATGCCTAAAAAGGGATGAGGCTAGAATCGTGCCCTAGACAAATTTTGGTGGAATGGATACCCCTCAGACCTTGACTCTAAGCTAAAGGGGACCCCCTCGAACAAATTAATACAAATGTGCATTGGATCAACTCATAATAGTTCAAGACAAGGTCAATGAGATTTAAATTTCAATTTAAAATTTCAATATTCATATTCTTAACTACAAAAATGACCTAGATCAATTCCAAATAACAAATTGAAAATTTAAAAATTAACATCAATTTTTAAAATTAAAACATATTAATATTAAAAAAATATAGAATATACCACTCATAAACTTATTACTACATAAAAACATTCTAATAAATAGACTTAAAACATAAAAATCCATAAATAATAAAATATATCTAAATTAATTTATAAAATTCCAACTCAAATACTATCAAAACCTTTACTATAATAATTGTTAATATCCATAGCATCTCATCAATCTATGTGACAATTAACAAATAAAGAGTGTCATGTAAATTAACTTTTTAATAGACAAAAAAATCAAGCATTAAAAGTACTTTATAAACATACAAAATCATGTATTTCTTTAATCTACTAACATTTAAAATTATAAAGTAAAGCAGTATTATGAACAAAGTATGAATAAGCCCCCTTTGCTTTTTTCTTTTTTAATGGTGGAAGTGCAAGGAGGGGGTGTCTCTTGTCTATTACCTAGGAAAGCAACACAACATTGTCCACCTATTGGCCACTATCACGTGTACAAGTTCTTTAATAAGTGTTTACTTTGTCTTCAAGTGAAATACATGCATTTTTCCATCTTGGTGACAGCTACAAAATGGTTTTTTTTTTCCAAATAAAGTTATGTCTAGTTAACTTGACCACATTTGTATGTACTTTATTTTTAATAATAACAATCTCTTTTGCAGTACTATTATCTTTAGCTGTTGTAATCAATCTCTTGGATCTTTACTTTCTAAGCTCTTCTATTATTCTAATAAAACCGAATCTTATGAGCATTTCTTTTTTCAAACATAAAAGCATCCAAAGGTTACCTACCTAGATATATTTTAGTGTATGCTTGTTTAATTGTAAAAAATGTATATTTATGATTTTTCTTTATGTTTTGACATCTATTTTAATTAGAGTAATGAAAATGTGATAATAGTTTATAAGTTATATATTTTTATATAATTTTGGTTTATAGTATTATTATATTTTGATATCTTCCATCACAGATTTTTAGATATTTGA
This sequence comes from Sequoia sempervirens, assembly GCA_007258455.2. Classification (NCBI taxonomy): domain Eukaryota; kingdom Viridiplantae; phylum Streptophyta; class Pinopsida; order Cupressales; family Cupressaceae; genus Sequoia; species Sequoia sempervirens. The sequence continues at coordinate 28,975 of VDFB02159940.1, forward strand.
CTTCGATCTTTAATTTTTTTATTTTTTATTTTGTATTAGATTTGTGGGTATAGATTTGATTCAAGTCAGTTTCGCATTCACAAATCTAAATTTTGATTTTTTAAAATTTAAAATTCAAATTCATACATTGCCAACTCCTTCACTAACTATTGAGAGCTGACTTCACACATGTTTGTTGATTTGTGTACATAGTTGTTGTATTAAAGGACATTCATTTACTCATTTTGATATAGATCTTGGAATGTAAGAAGAATATATAGATCAAAGAACTTAAAGGAGAATCAATTATGCACCTAACTAGTTAACATTGTTCTAAGGTCATTATGTGCATGCTTCTTATCTTCAATCTTTCAATTAAAGCTATAAAATTGTCTCACCTAGATATTTGATTAAGGAGAACTTGACCCTTGCAATTCAACAAGTTTCTTAAATGGTTTTCTAATTATTATTAGTCCATATTCATATCAAGACATAAAAAGTTAGGGTGGATGAATTCTAACAATCCACATCCTACCCATTTAGATATGAAAGTATCAATTTACATATCAGTTCACTTCCACACTCATTAAGATTAATTCCACCATGAAAAATTTCAACCAAAGAGACACATAGTCAATTTGTAGATTGTTAGACATTCTTCCATGCCAAACCCTAAATTTTTATAACTTGGTTGAATTAGTTAGACATTTGTCACAACATATCTCCATCATTAGATTTATAGCTAAATATATTCAAATGGAGCACAATTAAGTTATACTTTGGATATGATTTAGAGACATATTCAAGGAATCATTTGAATGCATTCTAAAATTCCTAATACCTTTCAAGACCGAAAATTATTAATATGGGATCTAAAATAAAACTATGAAACTATTGTTTGATTCTTGTTAATTTTAGAAAAAACAATGCATATAATACACAAATAATAAATATGCTAATTTTATTACACAAGAGCACAAAATTATTTATGATATTACAAGACATTTTCGATAGATTATCCTATTAAAAATATATAAAATAAATCTAAGAACACACAAAACTGATATAGGAACCATGCACAACTTCCATGAGAAAACTATATCCCTAAACTAACAACTATCTCACTGTCTTGAACCAACTCCATCATTGAGCTCTCAACCTAAAAAATAATATTCAAAATTCACCTCCCATATTCAAACTATAAGAAAAATCACATTGGATACAATCAAACTCATATCCCTTCTCCAATTTTTATAATCTCTCTAGCTATGGTGCCTAACTAAAAGATTATATTCAACCTATCAATATTGTAACCCCCAAATGCATCTCTATCCAAATATGGTTCCATTGTTCCAAGGGGGTAAATTTATAAGTTCAAGGATTCAAATTTGTAATTATTTCCAAGGTAACTCCCTCTAAATATGGTCATTCATTAAGGATTAACACAATGCCAAGAAGTCAAGTGCAATATCCACCTTCTTGACATGAAGAAAACCATGAATGTAAGATTCTCCTTAGTTTGTAACTCCTCATCATATGGGAACCTTGTTCATGGTTAATGGAATGAAAATTAAGTTCAAGAATACAATTTAAACAAGAAACACGTAAGTGGCCCACTAATCCAAGCACCCTTATGAGAAATTGGTACTCTTCAACTTCCAAAGTTTGTCATGAATAAATATACTAGTTTCAAATGGCGCATTCCAAAAATTGCAACCAAAAGGTAAGATCAAAAGAGAGAAAATAATTTGAGTTTAAATATTATGTGTATATATTACCTCCTATACTTGGAAACACAAATTTAGAAAATAAAAGATGTTTTTGGTTGGACCCTTGAGATGCTCCTACATCAAAATTTCAAAATGGGCCCAAGTTGAATTACTTCCTACTATCCATTATTTGCTAACTTGAGCATGAAATTTGTGAGTTGTACATTTGGATATTGTATAAAAGGATACATCCTTTAATTCACTTTTAGGCATCCAATTGAATCCATTTAGAGTCTGGTCTATTGCATCAATAAAGAATCATCAAAGCATTAATATATTAGCTAGCATTATAATGCCACTATTAATATATTAAGTATATTGCATGACTACTTCACTTGTATTCCAAATTGTTTAAATCGTTAAATCATCTCAAGGGGTTTTAAAAATATGAAACTTATTATGAGTAATTAGGATAATCACCTAATGATTAATTAATCATTAATTATTTATTAGGTCCCCTATTACTTTATTATACTTAAGCTAAACTTAGTAATACTTTTTTTTATTAGATTGGGGTATTTATGTAATGTCCCCGTTTTTGGAGGTAATTTGATTTAATTAATTTAATTAATTAAGTTGTCCAAAATAATGATTTTCAAGAGGATGACTAATTAGTTACTTTAATTAAATCATTAAGTAGTATTAAGTTAATTAATTATAAGGTTATCAAATAAAATTAAAATTAAAAGGTGACCTTATATTTAATTAATTTAATAAAGTGACTTGATTTTAAAATATATTATAAAGTCACTTAAATAAAAAAAAGAATATTCTAGAAGCTTAAGGAGAAATTGGGGAAAAAGAATAAATAGACATCTTGGGCTTCATTCTTAGCAGGCAGATTTGGATGTTGTTGTTGTTGTTCATCTTGTGGAGCCTAGGGTTCCTGCAGATTGCTTCTTTGTCATAGGAAACAAAAACTTCCTATTGATAGCAATTTTGAGGGTGTGAAATATCACCTGAATTATTGCAGCTGAGGGAGAGGTTACTTCAGACTTCTCATTTGCACAAGCTTTGTGGCCTTTGGCCAAGTTTTTGTATGATTCGATTTGAAGGATTGTTGAAGACATTTTGTGTGAAGTCTTTATCCATTTTGCTATCACAGGAGGTCGATTAACATACTCAAAATTCTATATTAGTAATTTCCAAATTTCGTAGCAGCTAGGAGGTGCCATCAAATTTATTCATGGAGGCTCTTGTGTGCAGTGATTTTATTCTCTAATTGGAGTGCTCTCTTTATGGGCATCTTATGGTGGTTTTTGGAGCTTAAGAAGTAACTTGGAGGCAATATATTATTTATATAAATTTATGATTTTAAAATCAGACATTCCCATCAGTCCATTGGTAGCCATCGATTTCCATATCAGGCTTCATCAATTTGTAGATTGGGAGCATAATGCTTAACGATTTCTCTTGCTACCTTGGGCGCTGCCTTCCTAAGGTTTAGGTGATCATTCTTGATGCATAATAGAAGCTGTAGGGACTGTAAATTATTTATTGTATGAAGCTTCAGGGCTGAAACAGGGGTGGCTACCTTTGGGCATCGATTTGGCATCAAGGAGTTAACATTGCATGAGATAAGGTTGCTTCAGGAAATTATTTTGGAGTCCTATGAACTTCATCTCCCAAGTATATTGCTTGCTTCATCATCAGGGATTCAAGGCACCATCAAGCTACATGTTCCTTTGTTTATTTTGAGCTATTTCATGACATTTAGTTGCATTGTATTAGGCACTGTTGTAGGTGAAAGTGTATATCAGATTCAAGCATTTTAATCATATGTATGTAAGCCAAGAGTCTTGGCCATTTTATTTCCATTGTAGAAGGTTGCATTGGCAATTAATAAATCTGAAGTTGGGAGTTCTCTATTGAATTATTGTCTATTTGAAAGTTTAAAGGGGATGTATGCCAACTGTTTGACATAATGTTTATAGGCTGTAGCTGCATATTTTAGCTCATGAATCTTCATCTATTGCATTTAAAAATACAAAAAGATATCTGCATTGCATCTAGGACTTTGTCTAAACATCATAGAAGTCTTTTGTAAGTAGCATATACATTGGATATCATTCCAACAAGTTACAAGGTTGCACATGAATTGTTTGATAAAATTACAAGTAGCAAATTAGGCAAAATTGTGGTCAGTTTGAGCAAGGCTCATTACAATTTATAGTAAAGTTGTCTCATTGCATAGGATTCGGGTACTTGTCACAATCTAATCAAATCCTCATCTAGGATTTGTATTTTTGCTTTTATAAACATTCATTTGTACTGTGTAATCATTTTATTACATTCTAGAATACAATTCACCTTCCATTCAATACAATTACATGTTAATATCAATATTAGATGCTTGTGTGGATTAATCATTCTCTCTTGGTTGCATAGAAAATTAGTTGCTTTGTTCTCTTCTCTATGATAGGTGTTTTGGTTGTAGGTGATTTTTGGGAGTTGCAGGGTTCACTATCAACTCCAGCACGGTATCAAAGTGCCAGATTTGTGAATTTCTATCTAAATTTTGAGAGTTCTAGCCTTAAGGTAAAAATTAGCTCATCTTGGAATGAAATGAACATCACTTTTGAGTTGAGAATGAATAAAAACCTAAGGATTGCTTGCTGTTTCATCAAAATTGGAGAAGTTGATTTTTTTTGTTTTTAAAGCAAGGAATCCTACACAAGTATCTTTATGACCCTATACATTCCTACTGCCATAAATTTGTCTCCTTTATGTAGGTAAAATTTAGGTTTTAAAAAAATGTATGTTTTTTTTAAATACTATATTTTTTAAAATTTTAAAAAATCAATATGTATGGTCCTAGGGTACTATGTACCCTACAGGGTCATGCAATACCTGGGTAGTGCGTTGCCCATCAACGAGTTAATTCCCCATTGAAGGCTATACATTGCCATCATTGGTTATAAAATCCTTGACCACATTAAAAATCTAGGCTTCCAATGACATGAAAACCTTTTGGTGAGGTGATCGATATAAAGCATCTCAATGAAATATTTTGGGGGCATTAGTCATATTCTAGTGACCATGATTTTTTTGATAGACTAGATTTTTTTTGACTGAGGGAATATTCATAGTATATTCACTAACCTCATGTTGACATCAGTGGTCGGATGCCACTTAGCCACCCTCCTAGCCCCCATTTTCCCTCAAGGAGCTATTTTTTTCTTTTTGGCATAAGTTGGGAAACAATATCAAAATTAAGGAAACAAGATATCATCAGAAAGATAGTTCTATGTAATTTATAGTGGTGTATGTCTCATCATCATATTTTTCTTCTAGCTCATTTTATTCTCAGTCAAAGTAAGATCATCATTTTATGCTACCGAGCTCATGAATTTTCACCTATATCTATGATTTTCACAATTCTTGTGGAATTGGAAAGGTATTTCAGAGCTCATTAGATCTATTTATGTACTTTTTATAGAATCCTCCCTAGGTATATATATATATATTTTTGTGATTTCACATTTATGTCAATTACTTGGATGTCTTGGCACCTAGAAATGATTTGTTTGCATGAGATGACTTCATTTTATCTTCTTTACATGCATTGAGGTTTTCAATTTGTTTTTTCATTTGAGGAAGTATCATGGGTTTTTTTGTTCATCATTTTGTGTGCTACACAAATGGTTGTCATTGCACCAAAAGATCGACTTGTTAATGCTCGATACAACTGCTAGAGTTAATGAATCCATGGGAGGTGATTAATCCATATTACAAACCCAAGTGTTGTGCTTCACAACACAAGGAGACCAAGGGTGCACACCTAGCAACAATCCCCCTAGTGCAAGTGAGGGGTTCGAACCCGTGACCCCAACTCTGATACCAATTGTTGCATAGACGATTATCATTGCACCAAAATATCAACTTATTAATGCCCAATACAACTACCAGAGTTAATGAATCCATGGGAGACAGTTTTAAAGCCATGTCATGAACCCAAGCGATCCACTGCACAACACAAGGAGACCAAGGGCACACACCTTGCAACATTGTGGTCATCTTAGAAAATGATAACTATGAGTCTTAGTGAAATGACATCTTGACACATATCAAATGGCTTGATAATTTTCCCTATTTGTATAGACTCATACCTACAATATAAATGTACTAGGATTTTTTTAGCATGGGGCATTATCAATTATCATGTTGTAGGAGTGATTTATTCTAGTGTTGATCATGACACTATGTGTGTTGTATTGGACATTGATTGTCCCCACACACTTTAGACTCGACTTTGGGAGATCTATGGATACCCTCATATCTCTCCATTCCTAGAGGATCTAGTTGCAAATTATCTCATTTCTCTTGCAAATGCAGATTACATACCCTTTGATGATGATACTTTAGAGGAGCTTGAGTATATAATAGGTTTTGCATGTTTCGATGATTTAGAGACTTGTCTTCATGTTCCAACTCTTTAGATCAAGACTCAATCTCCATATTTTGTTGTTCTTGATCAACTTGGCATTGCCACATTCTTAAACCCTATTGGTTTAGTGTAGCAAAATATTCATCTTCTTCTAGACATAGCTACTTGGGATTTGTATCTTCCAAACATATAATCCTTGTTTATAGACTCCCATATTATAGATTTGGAGGATTACTTTAAGGAAATTCATCTCCTCTTTGTTGATAGCCACATCATTGTTGTTGGCCCACCATCTTCATTGTCTTTGGAGCCTGTTCTACATCAGTCTTCATAGGTTCTTAGATTGACATCATCTCATTCTGACACGTGGGCACTTGAAATTTTTTTAGAGGCTCCCATCATTTGGATTTGGATTCCTAATTCTTCCATATTTTGGGACTCTAATCACAAGTGGATCTGTTTCTTCATAAGGGGAGAAATGTTTGTAGGCAATGCATCATGTTTTGTCTTTAAGCATTCATCATTAGCATAAGAGCTCTTTCTTTATGGAGGGATTAATATCCTCATTTTCTCTCTCCTACTAGGGGAACATCTATTATACTTGTGTGATAAAACTAGTCCTTGGGGAGTTACATTGAGTCCTCCTTCTATCCTTCTTTCACTAGTGCAGTTATTTCTTTTTCTCTCTTTTGGAGAGGAATTTTTTCCCATGTGGATTTCTCTTTTTCTCTGGTTATGAGAAATTCATTTGTTTGCACATGGGTACCTCATTGGGCCTTGTAGCCAAGATTCATCCATACATCCATCATTGTATTCTTTATTAGGTTTTTAGCTTCTTCCTAAGTTGATCCAAGGTTTGTAGCCAAGACTCATCCATAAATCCTTGTATAGGGTTTGCACTTTTTCTATTATAAGAATTCATTTATACTTTGTGATCATTATATTACATTCTGGAATACAATTTACATTCCATTCAATATAATTATAGGTTAATCTCAATATTAGATGTTGGTGTGGATCAATCATTCTCCTGGTTGCATAGAAAATCAATTGCTTTGATCTCTTGTTTGTGATAAGTGTTTTGGTTGTGTGTGATTTATGGGAGTTGCGGGGTTCACTATCAACTCCAACACCTTGCATAAAAATATCCCACAGTATTTACATATACCAGACAATCCAAATAATAGTGGCGAGTGAACTTTTGTAGGTCATATGAGTGTAGGTCATTTTCATAGAATAAGGTCATTTTTTATAGATTTCATTCAAAATTACACTTGTAGGGATCAATTTTATAGTTTTGAAATTGAATCATAATAGAGAAAAAAATCACTCGTGGTTATTAGAATAGTATAATTTCATATTTGATCATAAAGCACTAGATTGCATCACCAAGTGTAGTTCAGAAAAAAAAAAATCATTTTCTTTTTTGAAGCTAAGTTCTTGTACTCACCTTTATCATTTTGAAAAACATACTTTGTGTTGTTACTATATTATACTTTGTGTTGTTACTATATTTACTATTTATCTTGAGGTAATTTGATTGTATTTTCTTGCTATATTTATTTACTGTATATATATTTGAGAAGAATAATTTTATTTCTTTTCAGTACTTTTATAACATATTAATATATACATTTAGTGTTTCTTTCTTTTCTTTGCATTGTGTTTATGTGTTATTCACAACCTCTAAGAGTATTTGCAACATATATATTTGTTTGTGGTTTAGAATGTGTTATGTTGTATTTTTTTTCCTATAAAATTAATAAGAAACTAGCATATCAAATGTTGTCTTGGTGTCTTGTATTCAATTTTAAATTTTTGTATTACTCTTTCCCTTTTCCCGTCAAACTTATTTTATATTAATGCCAAAGATAGAGGAAGTGGGTCCTCATTTGAAAGTTGATTCTTTAGAAGTACATTATTTGAACCTTCCTATATATCAATTTGGTTATGGGGCACATAAGAGGTAGCTAGGCATGTCATCAATTATCATCTTTTTAATTTTATAAGATGAAACTAATTTTAAGGTGGGGAATATAACCTTCAAATTATAGGTCGAGCCTACTCATTTACACTTAAAAAATTTCTTCTCTAAGATACATTTAAAAAATCAAGAGGTATTAAACATTAAGATTAAAAGGGTGAAGATAAATGATGTGAATAAATATGTAAGAGAATATTTTTTTATAAAATATTAAATTCAATAAAAAAACTATATTTTTCACAACATAAACAATTATTTATCATAGGAAAATCTTCTTGGAAAATACCCAACAATAATAATAGTAATTATATTAACTCAATTGTTGTTCTTAATACAATAAGATATTTGTCATGTTTTCTTAACCATAATCTTATGCTTGAGTATTTATAAAAAAGTCACTACAAAAACTTCTAAGTGGTATTACAACAAAATGGGTATAAACAATGGGCCAAAAATGTTAGGATCCTTGCAATTGTAAATCTTGATTAATTGCATTTAATTATGTAGATGATCAATAATGTATTATCTTCAAACATGTTGTAGTGTGAAAATTGGGACATTCATGTGTGGGTGGGGATATTATTTACTTAATATTTATTCTCTAAGATACTTAGGATCATGCACAAAGACACTGAATAGGGAGGTTACATTGAAAAGGTCAAATCAAGAGTTACAAATCATCTTCCCAATTTGATGGATTGACAAAAATATTAAATGCAATTGGTCAATTTTACCATTATGACATAATTTATGCATCTATGATGCATAAAATGGGTGTAAGAGCTGTAAGAGGAGTCACATATTATTTTAAGATGCTTGACCATGACCATAGGGGCATTAGATTTTTAGCCATGACTCATGGTTTTGGATACCACTTGATGGTTTTTTTTTTCAATGTTCTAAATATTGGAGGCATGTGATAGTGGTTTGTAAGGTTATTTATAGGTACTCTTATGCTATTAAAATATTATAAGAGGGAAAAATGGATTGTATTATTATACTACATTGTTTGGAATAATACAAGCTTGGGTCTCTTTGAGAGGAAGTTTTTTTGTTGTAAGGGTTTTTCCACATATATCTGGTGTTTATTGTTTGTATTTTATGAGTTTTTTATTTATTTTATTTCTTCTCCATTATTTTATTGATTAAAATTTTATTGGCTTAATAACATCATAATCAAATTAAATCCCTATTATTGATTGTTTCCATTATGTCATTTACCTTGCTATTTCAATATTTGGAATCAAAGCTTCAACTAGATTGTAGAAGGGGACACCTTTCTTGTATTTTTTTGGATTTTTTATGGTTATAGTTGGAGTATAATTGTACTTGTCTACATATCTGAGTGTGGTTACATAAGCTATATAAAGAACATCGTGCTCATATATTAAAAAATTCAATGACTCTAGATAAAAGTTGCAAAAATTAAAAATAGAGGATCTCTTGGAGGAGAGAGATTAATGGAGAACTATGACACTAAAGGAAAGGCCTTTTGGATATGTGCAATATATTGAACAAAGATGGAAATGAAAATTTGAGGCACAATATGATATGTCTCTCCAATTCAATCCTTCTAAATGTCTCCAAGGATATTTGTGGCATAGTCTATGGAGAATTATTGTTGAGACTTATCAAAGAAAGAGTTTGGTAAACAAAATTTATTTAAAAATAAAATTATCTTTTTGAGAATGAAGGTAGGAGACTTTGTAGCCAATAATTTAAATGAATTTAATGTTATTTTCGTTCAACTAGTAAGCATTAATTTTAAGTTAGATGATGAAGATAAACACATTTAATTGTTATGATCATTACTTGAATATTCAAAAAATATAATAGTTGTAATTAGTGATCGTATCATAAAGCCTAATATGGATGGTCTTGTTTCTAATTTTCTCAATGAAGAAATGAGATAGAAATTCATGGATGAGGTTTCCAAGGATGTACTACATGCACAAGGTAGAACAAAGGAAATAGGTGGTAAGAAAAAGGGGATACAGAGAGGTCTAAGTTAGAAGGCTAGTCTAAACTCCTAACAATAGTAGGGTAAAATGTTAGAACTATGGTAAATAGGGACATGTAAAAAAGTAACTTAGTAATAAGAACCCTTTTGAAGATTCCTCTAATGATAAATAATTTGATGATGAAAATGATGTTTTGTTAATTTGTAATAACATTGCTTGCAACTAATTATGGTTTATTGATCTAAGTGTCTCATATATCATAGACTCCTCACAAGGAGTGGTTTTTTTTTTCTTTTCATATAGAGTATATTCTGGTGGTGAGTGTTCCTTGGTGACAAAAAATTACATCAGATTATTGGTAAAGGGAAGATTAAGATTGAGTTTAGCGATGGGAGAGTTAGATTTCTCATAGATGTGTTGCACATTCTAGGGTTAGCATGAAATTTAATTTTAATTTATAAAATGAATGATGTTGGAGTGCATGCCAATTTGATAGGAGACATTTCAAGTTGAGAGGGAATTTGGTGATAACTATGATACCCCAATATGGGACTTTATTTAAGGTTAATGCATCTCCTCATTATAAATTTTCCTATGTAACTAAAAAATAAGATTCATGTATGTTGTAGCACCACATAATAGGTCACATTGATAAAAGAGGGATCATGACCCTTGTTAATAAAAATATGGTGGAACATTTGTTTAGTTATTATACGGATTTTTATTTTTGTGAGTACTATGTTTGATAAGTAGAGTAGAGTAAAGTTTAATTCTAGCAGCACTAGCATAAAAGTGTTAATAAAAGTAATTCATAGTGATGTATTTATTTTTGGTCTTGTGGATGTTGCTTATATTGGAAAGACCCATTATTATGTTTCCTTTATCAATGGCTACTCATATTATATTTAGATCTATTTTTTGAGGTCGAAATTTGAAGTTTTTAACAAGTTTAAATATTTTACACTTCTTGTTGAAAATCAAATGGATAAAAAATAAAAGCATTAAGGTTAGATAATATAGAGAAATATTATTCTAAATAAATTATTACTTTTCAATACATGTAGGTATTTTAAGGCAGAAAACTACTCTATATAGGCTATAACAAAATGCCACCACAAAGATGATAAACATGCCATTAGTGGATAAAGTCAAAATCCTACTAAGTAGTGCTTCGTTAGACTAGTTTTATTGGTTTGAGGCTTCAATTAACACTTTTTATTTGATTAATAGATCACCATGTTCTCCTTTGATTGAAAAAACACCATATGAAGTGTGGACATGTGAGAAATCCTCTATTTCACTAGAGTATTTAGTTTTAAGGGTTTTTTTCACATGTCTAAAGAAAAATTATCTAAGTTGGAGTTTAAAGCTAAAATATATGTTTTAATTAGTTAATGTGATAATGTTATAAGATTTGGATCCTCTAACCTTAAAAATAGTATATTTTAGAGATGTAATTTTTAGGGAGCCTAGAGTTAAGTTTGATAATGTATAACCAAAATAAAAGGAAAAGAAAACCATATATTTTAAAACCAAAATAGATAAATAAGAATATGCATAGGTGGGAGAATAATTAAAGCTGGATATCATGATGTAGAGGAAGAAGAGGGTTTAGATTCAAAGAGTTCAAGGGAAGAACAAGAAGAGCCTCAAGTACTACACCCTTGCAAAAGTATACAAGGAAATGGAAACTAGTTGATATGTATAGCCCACCAAATTTTTATTATACACTTGATTTATCTTTTACTAATGATGAACCTATATTATGAAGGAAAACTTTCATTTGAAGGAGAATATATCTTAGATGAAGGCCATGGAGGATGAGTTGATGGTCCTACACATATATGATATTTGAGATCTAGTTTAATTGCCTAAAGGAAGGAAAACATTTCTTACAAAAGGGTGTTTAAGAATAAATTTGGAGAAAATGGGCAATTGAAAAGGCTCAAGGCAATACTAGTGGAAAAATATTACTCTTAAATTAAGGGAGATGATTTTGGGGAAATATTTTTATCATATTATAAAACTAACTTTTATAAGATTCTTATTGTCTATTACTACTACTACTTATGATTTAGAAGTAGAGAAAATGAATGTTAAAATTACTTTATTTCATGGAGATATTGAGGAAGAAATTTATATGAAACTTCTTGAAAAGTTTGTGGTAAAATTGACAAAGCATGGTTTATAACTAGAAATGATCATTTTATGGTCTAATGTAGTCACTATAGATGTGGTAACAAAATTTTGATGTTTTTACATTGGACCTTAGGTTTGTTAGAAATGAATTAGATCATTGTGTTTATTTTTAAGAAAATGACTATCATTTCTTAATCATTTTCTAGTATGTTAATGACATGTTTCTTAGTAGAAATAGTAAGGAAATGATTAGGGAACTCAAAACTTAGTTTTTTGGTGCCCTTGATATGAATGGTTTAGGGGCTACACATTACATTATAGTTATGGAGATTATTAGGGATTAGGTTGGTAGAAAACTTTAGATTAGTTAGAATAAATATGTTTAGACTATTTTGTAGATGTTTACAATGTATGATCTTAAGCCACTTGATATTCCTTTGCCTATTGGTACTAAGTTATCATTAGATTAGTAGCCTATGTTGGATAATTATTTAGAGGATATGTTTAAATTTTATTTACATTAGTTTTAGAGGAAGTTCAATGTATGATATGACATGTACAAGACTAAACACTTCCCAAGGGGTGGGAGTTCTTAGCAAGTTAATTTGTAACTCTAGAAGAGAGAACTATACTTATGTAAAAATGATTGTTAGATATATGTGAGGGAATTATGATTATTTTATATGCTATAATGGGATTAGTGATGTGGGAAAGTTGATAGATATATGTGGATTTATTTATTTAGACTAGCTTGGTGATTTGGATAAGAGGGGGTTCATAAGTCGTTATGTGTTTACCCATTTGGAGGAGATGTTAGTTGGATGAGTAAGCAACAATCTATAGAACTATGTTGTTTACTACAAAATTAGAGTACATGATTATGACACACACCTATAAAGAGATGGTCTGATTACATAGATTATGTTTAGATATTGAATTTGAGTGTAAACAAGTTAGGATTAGATGTGATAGTTAGATTACTATTTGTTTCTAAAAAAACCAAATGTATAGTTCTCATACAAAGCATATGGATGTTCAATATCACTTTATCTATGTAATGGTTGAGGATTGCATAATCATGATACAAAATATTGACACCTTGGTTAGCGCTAAAGTAGACTTACAACTATATTTAAGGGACTAAATCACACTCAAATAGATATTTAGATGAATTAAATACATAGATTATTTAAATAAGTAATTGAAATAGATATAAGAGTTGGGATTGATATTGAAATTAAATATGGAATTTAAATGAGTTAAATATAATATTTAGTTGGATTTTGAGGAGACAAAAATGATGTTCAAGATATAAGAAATTAATTTGTCACAATGCTAGAATTTTAGGGCCTAATCAAACAAGTGTATCAAGTTTTAGAAACTAACTATACTTTATTGTAGTTCTATGCTAGTGGACATGAACAACACACTTACAAAAAAATAACTAACATGCAAAAGTAAACATGTACATGTGGAATTGAAATGGCTGAAATTTTATGATTGGGTTTTGTTAGCCTTTGTGTTTGTGTTTAGAAATTGAGACCTAGTGTTTATATAATTTTTTTGGGAACTTGCTAGGCAAGGGTCATGTTCTCCTCAAGCAAGTCCCTGGCTTGAGCAATTCAAAGGCTTTGGAATAGTGATAAAAAACAAGAAGAAATCATGCAATGTACCTAGGATGATGTATGCTATGATAAATGCATTTAGATTCCTCAAAAATCTTGTTATAATGATGTGCTAGTGGATTAGGGTATGTGGCATAATCTCAAATGAATTGCCAAAATGTTCTTTAAATACATTAATATTACACATCAATAAACACAAATGTGTACTAGGTCAATTCATAATGACTAGTGAAAAGGTCTAAAGTTAAATTTTGAATTTTAAAAGTTTGAGGTTCATATTCATGATTGTAGAAACGCTCCATGTCAATTCCATGCCTACAAATTTGATTCAAGATAGTAAATAAACAATCTAAAAATTGAAACTAATTTTAAAAAATGAATGATAATAAAATTAAAATTGTATCATGAACTAAAGTTAAACGAGAATATACCACTTACAAACTTATTATATAAAATATTCTAACTAAAATTAACCCAAAATATTAAAAAATATAAATAATAAAATATAGATAAATCAATTCTATAAAATTAAGATTTTAATAAAATATACAAAATAAAGTTCCTACTTTCCCAAATAATAATTGTTAATAGCCATATCACATAACTTCCAAGTCAATTCATGTGACCGTCAACAAAGAAAGAATGCCATATAAATTAGCTTTAAGGGACAAAAATGCAAGTATTAAAAGTACTTTATAAACATATCTCTTCATTTATTTAATTTATTCTACTTTAAAATTTTATAAAGCAAAGCACTATTATAACTAAAGTATGAGTAGGTAAGTCCCCTTTGCTTTTGCTTTTTTCTTTTTAAATGGTGGAAGTGCAAAGAATGGTTTTCTCTTGTCTACCAAAGAAAGCAACACAACACAGTCCACTTTTAAGAATGGCCATCTTATAACGTGTACAACCTTCTTTAGCAAGTACTTGTCCATGGCCTTTTTCACCATGTTGACAGGTACAAAATGGTTGTTTTTTTTCCAAATAATGGTTGTTTTTTCCAAATTGTGTTATATGGACCACATTTATATGATCATTAATTTATTTTAAGCAATGATCTCTTTTGTAGTACTATATCTTTGGTAGTTATAATTATCTTTTGGATCCTTACTTTCCAAGCTCTTTCTTTTATTGTGATAGAAAATTGACCACTTCTCTTTTCTTTTTTTTTTAATGTAAGCATTGTACTTTAGTGTATTCTTATGTAATGGTGAAAAATTGTATATTCAATATTTTTTAATGTTTTGTAAATATAATAATAGTTTATTAGCAGTTGGGAGCTTGGAGGAAGAAGAGTTGGAATTTGAGGAAATGTTAGTGGATGAAGGTGGCTCTGAGGAAGGGAATGAGGTCTCAGAAGAGTGGAGCAAGGGTTATGAAATAAATGTTGAGTTGCACGATTCCATGGCGAAGTCTGTGAGGAAGATTTCCAAAGTTAAATCTAAAAGTGCCAAGAAAGAAAAGCTTTTTGTTAAAAAGAAAATGGAGGTGGCACCTGGTTCTAGTGATAAACCCTTGCTGGGACCTAGCGAAGGTGGTGTGGAGAATGTTGGTGTTAAGAATAACTCTGCTGGGTATCCTTTACCTGGGAAGGTGGAAATTTCCTTTGTGGCTGTGTTAAAGGATTTTGTGGATGTGGGTTTGTGCTCGAAGGATCCTGGTGGTGTTGGTTATGCATGCTCTAGTGAGTGGCAGAAAGGGCTCGGGCCTATGGAGATGTAGGGGATGGAACAAGGGATGGAGGCAGTTATGCACTCTCAAGGGTTTTCTTCGGTTGATAGAGCGGTTAAATTGGAGTGGCTGGAAGTGTTAGCCGATTTAGCTATCTTTCCTGATAAGGAGTGTATCAAGGTAGATGTTGTGGAGGTCGAGGATTCCCGTGTTGAAGAGGAGGAGGAGAAAAATGTGGATAGGAATGAAGCTCCTACTAACCTTGAGCCAAATGACCAACCTCCTATTAACTAGGATGATGTGAATATGAACATGTTTTGCAAAATGACCGAGGATGGGATGAGGAATTTGCTGTCATTGGTAAAGTGGTTATTTTCTAAGGTTAAGGAGTTGAATATTCAAGTTAAAAATTGGCAAGAGATTTGTGTGGCTATGATCTGTGGTAATCAGAAGGAGTGGGCCATTAAAGGAAAAGTTAAAACAATGAATGTAATGTTGGAAAAGTTGGTTAATGATGCTGATCGTATGGGGGCCTCTCATGTGGAGAGGATTTGCTCTCTAGAAATGCAGGTCAATAAAAGTATAGAGAACTGTGTTGCCATTCTGGAGGAGAGAACTAGTAATATGATGGACTTAAGAATGGTGGTTAATATTAGCAATAATTCTCTTAAGACCATTGCTAGGGGTCTCATGGTTCTAAACGAAAAAGCTCTTAATTGGATAGGTAAACCTCTGGACTTGGGCGAGTTAGAGAATGTGATTGAGGAAATCAATTGACTAAACCAGGAGGATAAAGATGAGGAATCTGCTCTAGTGATGGAGAAAGATGTGAATGCTAGGTCGTGCCTTAGGACTAGGAGCAAAACAAAAAAGAGAGTGGTTGTCTTTGTGGATGAAATCAAAGAGGTTGTGGATATGCAGGAGGAGGTCATGAAGGAGAATATGGCCTCAGTGAATGTTTTGGATAAAATGTTGTAGCTGACGCATTCCTTTTTGCTGGATCAGCTAGGTTGTTGATGTTTTTGATCTTGTTTTGCTAACGGGTTCCTGATGTTTTATCTTTTGTCAACTTTTTGTCTTTTTGGGCTGCTGGTTTTATTTGCTTAGTTTTTTTGGCAACTTTTTCGTCCTTGTAAAGGGTTTTGAGGCCCCTTCAAAACTTGATTTTCCTTATCAAAAATAGTTTAGCAGCAATATATTTTTATACGAATTCAATTCATTATTTTGTTACATTTCAATCATTTTTATCATTAATTTTTAGATGTTTGATTTCGATCTTCATCTTTATTATTTTTTTGTCTTATATTAGATTTATAAAAGTAGATTTGACCCAAGTCATTACATTTGAATCTTAAATTTTTAAAATTCAAAATTTATATTTATACATTGTCAAACACTTCACTAGCTATTGTAAGCTAACTTAACATATACTTTGTTGTTTTGTGTGCTTATTTATTATGTTGAACAGTTGGTTGTCCGTATAGCTCAAGGTTTAAGATCTTTTTTCAATTTGCATAAAATCGTGTACGACTGTACATCTTGTTTTATATTTTTGCTAGTTGAGGTTCTTGGTTTGTATAGAGCTATGGTTGTTTTTACAACTCTACAATTTGTAATGGTTCTTTTGTTGGTTAGTTTATTTTAGTTTTTTAATTACACTTTCTTCTTTGTAATGTATTTTTTAATACACAAAAAAGATCTTAAAGGAGAATCAATTATGCATTTGTCTAATTATGACATCATTATACGATCATTACATATTTACTTTGTTGTCTTCAACATTTTTCTTATATATGAAAAAATAGTTCAACTAGGGGCCTAGATGAGGAGAACATGACATAGGTTGTAATTCAATATATTCCCCAAAAGTGTTCCTAAACACTACTAATCTTTACACATATTTAGACATAAAAAATTAGGACGAGCAAATTATAGTCCACATCCTACCTATGTAGATCCACACATCAATTCACTTTCACACTCATGGAGATTAGTTTCACTATGCCAACTTTATTCCAAAGTGACACATAATTAGTTTGTAGGCTTTAAGATCTTATGTGCCAACCCTAAATTTTTATTACAAGGTGAATCAATTTTAACATTAGTAAAAACATCTCTTCATCATAAAATTTCAAACTACGTATTGGATTATTTTTTTTTTGAAATTTTCATAGTTAATTTAACATTTTTAATGATCAATCCTAGCTCTTTTATATAAGTTAACTATTACTTAATTTAATAAGCCCAAATTATTTTATGTAGAGGTATTTTCCTCTCTACATTTTTATGAATCTAACTTATCTTATATCCTCTGGGGTTTTTTCTTTGGGTTTATTCCTTCTACATTAGGGTTTTGTGTCCATTTTTTATGATCACATTATCCCATTTTTATATTCCATAAGGGAAACAATTCTCTTGTTTGAGATTTATAGTTAAATTTTTTCTTGGGGTGTTGTGATTCATTGCATTATTTTGTTTTTACCTCTATGTATTTGTTGATTTTTTTTGGATTTGAGTGTCCACTAATATTTTTTATTTATTTCAAAGCATATCTTACCTTTTATCTATCATTTGGTGTTTAGGGTTTTACGATTTATTTTGAATGTTAAGATCTTGCTCCCATATTCACATCCCTTTAGGAAGAAGCCCTCATTTGAATCCTTAGATGGTTCATTCTATTAAGACTAGTGTTCCTAATTATGCTCCCATAAGTACTATTGTTACTCCTATTATTCATCATGAAGTTAGAATGGTCATAAGACATTTGTGTTAGGATTAAGGTGCCATTTACATTGTAATCCTATGTATATTTTATGCATTTCCAACACTCTTGGAAAGTGTCCTTGGATGCCTAAGGTGTAATTCAAAAATAGTTTTTAATTAATGTTCCCTACTATTCTTGGCATTAGTTTTTATATACATTCACGAGGGAGGTGGAGTTCATGGTGGTGGTTATGAAGCTATTTTTAGTAAATTTCTCAACTTCTATGTGAGAATTGAGTAGTGGTAAATCTTACAATGTTATTGGTAGTTCCAATGTGAGTTAGGTGTGATTTTTGATTCCTACATTGGGAGATGGACCATTATGGAGGAGTTACAAGTCAAATATGTCATCTATTATTAGTATGGAGGTTATTTTTTATTCATGACTCATTGGGAGTGACTCATTGGGAGTTACATTTAAGTTATTCTTGGAAGAACTTCATTTTTGATGTGAAATTTTTAGTATTTCACCATAGTTTTATGTCACATTGTTTTGAGAAATTATTTTTGGTATTTCTCTCCCATTTCCCTATAAATCGGAGGTGTGAGTGTAATTAAGTTTCACTTAGGGTAGTTTTGTTTCCTGTATTGGGAAGTTTCATACCTATCGCTTTTTTCTTTCCTTTAAAAAGGTTGTACATTGTATAATATAAGATCATCTCACTTTTTTCCCTCTTTCTGGTGAAATAGCGTACATTGCTTCTCTCATTTTATTTTAAGGTTCTTTCTAGAAATGGTGATCTTGGGCTCCACCTACATGAGATGATTATATTACACAATGTACAACCTTTTAAAGGCAAGAAAAAAGTGATAGGTATGAAACTTCCTGATACAGGAAACACAACTACCCTAAGTGAAACTTAATTACACTAGCACCCCACCTTAAGTGCAAACTTAGGGAGAATGAAGATGCAAAAAATGAAAAATGAAATATGGGTCCTAGCTACACAACCATGTTATGTACCCATTTACAATGCAATCTCTCACAATCAGAGAAAAGGAGAAAAACCCTATGGGAAAAAACCCTCTCCAAAAGAGAGAGAAAAAAAAACAAGATGCATGGATGGAGGACTCAATCACATGAGGCATGGGATATTAGTTTCATAAGTTTTAAAAATTCATAGGTACATATGTGATTTTGGAAAAATACTTGTAGAGTGAAGATAGTGTTAGTGTGCTAGATGTCTCTTTGTTCAATATTAATACATAGATGTCTCTTTGTTCAATATTAATACATATTTTTCCTCTTCATGTATTTTTTTCCCAAATGGGTTTCTCCATGTAAATCCTATGTTCATATGGATTGTTGATTTTATAAAATCACATAATCATCATAATGTAATCCTTGGATAAATAATTATCTTTCAAATTACATACACTTGCAAGAGATTTTATTGTAGTAGTTTCACCTTGTTTTTCAATAATTTGAAATAATACATGAGATGACTATATTAACTACCACAATTAGGCTTGATAATTTGGCTCAAGATTTTCATAATTTATTGCTTTATAAGCCATTTGGTTTGTAATTTGAAGACATTTACCCCTAGGCTACTCTATCTAATTCTTTGAATGGTGCACACTCTTCATAGTTTCCCTTTGGATTTATCTATAACTATGACATATCCCCTAATTTTATTCTTCCTACTATATCTACTTCCCATATAAAGTTTTGTTCAACTACAACTTTCTTAAGTCCTCTTACTACTACTTCACCTATCTTCCATGTTATCCTTACTAGTGATACGAGTACACATGATCCTCATGTTTCTATCACCTCTACTTCCATTTCTAGTGTTTCCTTTTCTAGTGACATCCGTACACCCACCATGCCCATCCCTATTTCTATTAATTTTTCTAGCCCTAGATCCATAACCCATTCCATGACCTCTTCCATAGCCTACTCTATACCACACTTCACTCATTGTATTATGTACATGTACATGGACCACTCTCATATTTCAATCAACCTATTTACACCCAACCTTTCGAGTCTCATGGTCCTACTACCACTATTACTACCTCAACCTAAGATACAATAGTAAAAGGATTTGATCAAATTAAGACAAAATTTTATGGTATACCTACTAAATAAGATTTTATTACATACAATAATCCACATAACACACCCCTTATATTTCATATTGTTATATATAGGTTACTTATTTAATTTTTGGTACCTAGATTGTTATATAATGGAAAATGAGATCCTCATGTTCATTCACAATATTTTAGTGATCATACAAGTTTAGATTCTCATATGAAGATAGTCTTAGCTAAGTTGTTTCCATGAAAATTGAGGGAATATACAATTCAATGAATTTTTTTACCACCTGGATTTATCCATTATGCTATTGTGGTAGACATTGTTAAGATTTGTTGTGCTATTCACCTTGCATATCCTAAGGTTTATTGTAGCTATAAGAGTAGTTGATTATCTAGGGGATTTTGATGAAGAGATAGTAGTCACAACTAATGAGGTTATGAAAAACATGCCATCACCTCCAAAAGAGGTGGATTCTCCATCTCCACAAGATAGGGTACCAAGGAAGTTTTTGACTAGAGTGAATAATGTTGATGATATCAAAGAAAGATCCCGCACTAAGTTCATGACTGATGATGGATTTGATAAAATAGATGTATTCAAAGAGTATGTGTGAAGAACAAAGAATGATGAATTTGAGGAAAAAGTGAATAAAAAAGTAGCTAAGTCCCCAGAATTACCAAGGGATGTTGTTGCCTCAAAGGTAGTTGTTGAGATGAAAGAAAAACAAAAAGAACTAACCCTTGAGGAAGGAAGAAGGATTGTAAAATAAAGTGGTCTACTTCTCTTACTATAATGGGGCTTAGCATCTACTATAGCCTTTGGCACTGTGAGAAAGCATGACTCACATGTATTTTCTACAGAAGATGAAGTATTATGTGCACTACAGGGATCTATATTCAAACATAATGAGACACATTAACAATTTGGGCCTTATCCCCTAATAACAATAAGCTCAAAGTGGCAGAGTTGGTAGCAAACCTTAGAGGAGGTCTAATAATAAAAAAGAGTTTTAGATACCCCTACAATAGAGGCAACAACATTGGTAGTCAATGTTGCACATTTCACCAAGGAAACTATGAATTATTTACAAGAGAAATGTGATGTATAGACTAGAAAATAAAATGACTTATTGATTGCATACAATAAAGATAAGAAGAGGTTAGCAAAGTTAGAGTTGTAAAATGGGATGTTGCTAAGTCAATAACCAATGCTACAAATACCATCGGTTCAAGTCACTGCTTCATCTTCCTCTTTTCCACCACCTCCTCTAGTTCATTTACCTCCTCCACCATCCATGGAAATAGTTGTCTATAATAAAAATAGACCACTTGCAAAAATCATTGCAAGTACATCAACAACGCCTCCTCCCAGGGAAAGAACAAGCAAAAAGGATTTGATCAAACACTAATGGCATATGAGGAGCTATTTGCACTATATGATGAGAATAACATTCTTATTGTTTCTAATGTTCTTGAGCATTATTTGGGAAAGGCAATAAAGAGAGTGAATAGTGTTCACTATAGTTTTCCGAATGAACAATACAATTGAGAGGGGGGTGAATTAGCTATATTTTTCATTCAACAATTGGTATCAGAGCTTGGTTCCTTGGAGAAGAGCTTAACCATTTGAGGTAGATCCATGATGGTGAACAAGGTTTCTTTGGAATGCCCTAGATTCAATGACACAAATTATGCATTTTGGAAGACAAAGATGGAAGAATATCTGCTAGTTCAGGGATATGAGGTTGAAAAGGCTTATTAGATTACATATACTCCACCTTTGAATGGTCCAAGTACAAGTGTAGAGATTAAGGTGAATGAAATCAATGCTAAGGCAAGATTTATTATTGTGAATAGTCTTTCAAATACCAAATTAGTAAAATTTATGAGTTTGAAGACTGCTAAAAAGGTTTGGGATAAGTTAGAAAGCATTTATGAAGGAGATGAAAAAGTTAAACAAGCAAAGGTGTAAAATTTGAAGGCACAATTTGAGACCCTGCATATGTCCGAAGATGAAACAATCAAAATATATATGTAGAGAGTTGATGAGCTAGTGAGTGCAATGAGAGGTCTTGGTGCACAAGTCAAATAATCTAAAGTGGTAAATAAAGTTCTCAAATCTCTTCCTGATTATTATAGTGAAAAGGTGTCTTCTATGCAGGAAATTGCAAATCTTGATACTTATTCCAAATATAAGATGATTGGTACACTAACTTATTTTGAAATGAAGAAAAAGTCTTGAAAAAGTGTATAACTGTAGAAACTGCTTTCAAGGCCAGATTATCAGAAAAGGTTGAATATTTAGATAAGGAGATCTTGATGATGTGGAAGCTAACTTTGTAAGAAGAATGAAGAAGGGCATCGATAAGTACAAAGGTAAATTACCTTTCAAATGTTTTAGCTATGGTGAAATAGGTCATTATGCTTCAAGATGTCCAAGAAGAGCTATAAACAATAAGAATAAAGAAAATAAAGGAAAAATGATTAAGAAAGCTTACTATGTGAGAGAAGATGCTGGAATTTCTAATGATGAGTCTGACTATGGAGACTTTGATGAAAATGAATGCTTGTTCTTGTCTATTAAAGAAGAATCTAGTTTTGCTAACTCTAAGAGTTATGTGGAGGAAAGTGATCCAGAGAAGAAGGAAAAAGTTGAAGGTACCTTGGCATCTGCTTTTCATGTTAAAGAAGATAATTATTATTGGGTTGTTGACATTGGATGCTCTAACCACATGATTGGAGACAAGAGTAAGTTTGTTAAACTTGAAAAATATGATGGAGGACTAGTTAAATTTGGAGATGATTCAGGAGCTAAGATTTGTGTAATAGGTTCAATCACTTTTGATGGAAAGCATAACACTAATAATGTTTACTATGTTAAGGGTTTAAGGAATAACCTTTTGAGTGTTGGAAAAATGTGTAGCAAGGGATACAATCTTGTGTTTAAGGATGAAACATGTGAGATCAGAAAAGGGTCCAAAACTTTGATTGTTGTTGGTAAGAGAACATATGGAAACATTTATTAGCTTAAGGGTGTTGATGGAAATTGATTTATGTCTCAAATTAGTGATAGTTGGTTATGGAATTGGAGGATGTGTCACACAAATTTTGATAATTTGGAAAGAATTAGTTTAGTTCATGCAGGAAGAAACCTACCAAGAATCATAAAGCCTATCAATGCTATTTGTGAGAGTTTTCAATTTGGAAAACAAACAAGGAGTAGCTTCAAGGGAAAGGAACAATATGCTACCAGACTATTGGAATTAGTACATACAAATATTTGTGGTCCTACAAGGGTGAGAAGTCTACAAGGTGATAGGTACTTTATTCTTTTAATTGATGATTATTCTAGAATGAAATGGGTTACTTTTCTTAGAGAAAAATATGATGCATTAGATAAATTCAAGGCATTTAAAGTGATGGTTGAGAATGAAATGGATCTAAAAATAAAATATTTGAGGTCTAATTGAGGTGGTGAATTCACCTCCAATGAGTTTAACATGTTTTGTGAAGTTCATGGAATAAAGAGGCATCTGTCTACCCGTAGAACTCCTTAGTAGAATGGAGTTGTTGAAAGGAAAAATAAGATGGTTCAAGAGGCCACTAGGACTATGATGAAAGAGGAAAATCTACCAGAAGTCTACTGGAGAGAAGCTATTCATACTGTTGTTTACATACTTAACATAGTTCAAGCTAAAGCTAGCAACAAAAAGACTCTCTATGAGCTATGGTATGGAAGGATTCCTACTGTGAAGTACTTTAGAGTATTTGGAAGAAAATGCAATATCAAATGAGAAGAAGAAAGTTTAGGAAAGTTTGATGCAAGGTTTGATGAAGGTATCTTCTATGGATATTCTATTAAAAGCAAAGCTTACAAATGTTACAATAAAAGGCTAAGAAAGATTGTTGAAAGTGCAAATGTTAAGGTTGATGAAAACCTGCAAAATTCAATTGCAGTGGATGGATATGCATCAAATGAACTTGATTGTAGAATAGAAGAAGAAAAAGCTGATGAAGAAGAAGTGCAGAATGAAGAGGAAGAAGCTCTAAAGAAGACCCCTAAGACCCCTAAGTATGTGCAAAAGAATCATTCTAAAGATCAGATCACTAGAGAAAAAAGGAAAGGTGTATTGACAAGAAGCAAAGCTGCTGAAGTTGAGGTAAGTCTATGTTTACTTTCTAAAGTTGAACCTAAAATAGTGAGTGAAGCATACAAGGATGAACATTGGATGGAGGAAATGGAGGAAGAAATTATGGAGATAGAGAAAATTCAGACTTGGGAATTGGTTCCTAGACCGGGAAACAAGAACATAATTGGAACTAAGTGGGTATTCAAAAACAAGTTGAATGAGAATGGAGTAGTAAGAAATAAGGAAAGAATTATGTGTAAGGGTTACTCACAAGTGGAAGGAATAGAATTTGAGGAGACATTTTGTCCTATGGCTAGGATGGAAGCTATTAGAATGTTTTTGGTATTTGCAACACATAAGGACTTTAAAGTTCAACAAATGGATGTGAAGTTTACTTTCTGAATGGTGAATTGGAAGAAGAAGTCTACATGGAACATTTGTAAGGATTTCAGTTGTCAGATCAATTGGATATGGTATGTAAATTGAAGAAGGCACTATATGGATTGAAGCAAGCTCCCAGAACTTGGTATGCAGTATTGGACAACTATTTGTTACAACAAGGATTCAGTAAAGGCATCACAAATAGTAATATTTACTTCAAACTTGAGGAAGACCAAATCTTGATAGTAGTTGTATATGTGGAAGATATTATCTTTGGAGGAAATGAAGCTATGTGTAAGAAATTTTCTGAAGAGATGTAGAAATAATTTGAAATGTCAATGTTTGGGGAGATGAATTTCCTCCTTGGGCTACAAATCAATCAAACAGATAAAGGGATTTTCATTTCACAATCTAAGTATGCCAAAGAGATGTTGATTTTTTTTGGAATGGATGAATCCAAACTAGTATGCACTCTTATGGTGACTAGTTGTAAATTGAGCAAAGATGATGATTCACCTAAGGCTGATAAGTGCAAATATAGATTTATGATTGAGGGACTGCTATATCTAACTGCTACTAGACCATATATCATGCATGTAGTTTGTCTTGTGGATAGATTTTAAGAAGATCCTAAAGAAACACATGTTGCAATGGTGAAGAGGATATTTAGATATTTAAGAGGCACTTTGGATTATGGTTTGTGGTATCCTAAGGATACTGATTTCACATTAAGTTCCTATACATATGTAGATTGGGTTGGTTGTGTTGATGACAAGAAAAGTACTAGTGGTGGTGCATTCTTTCTTGGATGTAGATTGGTGTCATGGTTGAGTAAGAAGCAAGATTCAATTTCTTTATCTACTATAGAGGTTGAGTATATTGCAATAGCATCATGTTGTACACAATTTTTTTGGATGAAACATGCATTCAAGGATATCAGAACTGTATATGATGAGCCTATTTCTATCTTTTGTGATAATACAAGTGCAATTAACATTTCAAATAATCTAGTGATGTACTCAAGGAAAAAAATATATTATTAGGTGTCACTTTTTGAGAGAAAAGGTTATGGAAAATGAAGTGAAGCTTGAGTATGTTCCTATAAAGGATCAAATTTCTAATATATTTACTAAGGCTCTTCCTAAAGATAATTTTGAGTATCTTCGGGAGAAGTTGGGGGTTATTACCCCTCCCTGTTTGAACTAGATGCATATAGAGATGCATCAGTCCAATTGATCTATGGATCTATATCATGTTTGGACTAATGTTTGTGGATACCTCTCAAGGGGAGTAGGTAGTGTCATATGTTGTCATTGAGTTGCT
>VDFB02159940.1:56189-67016 GCA_007258455.2 Sequoia sempervirens
TGACAAAGGGGGAGATTATTGAAAGTTTGAAGGTGTTGTCATTGATGTCAATAGGAAGTCTACTGACTGGTGTTGTCATTGATGTCAACTATGTGTTAAGGAAGTTTTTTCATGATGAAGATGTCGAGGATATTGAGAAAATTGTGAAAAAGAGGAAAATATGTTGATGTAGGTTGTGCATGTATAGTTGAGATATTGAGGAAGTGTTGTGAGTACATGGAGCTATCTTTTTGTTTTAGTATCTTAAGATGAGTTGGAATGAAGTAATGAGTTGAGATGATGTCTTTGATACTTGTTTTCCAAGTGCTTTTGAGAAAATGCAATAAATAGAGTAAACTGTGTTGTGCAAGTATTCATAGTGTGCTCCAGTATTGTGCTCTGTGTTTCTTCTATATTGATCCTATGCCTATGTAGATCTGATATGTTGTTCATGGTTGTCAAAGGTTGTTATATTCAAAATTTTGGTTTCTAGATTGTTGTATAGAGCAAGATATTTTCACCATTGTGTGAACCAATTTTTTAGTGATGTTTTCTATAGCCTAGGAGAAAAGTATTTGCTCTATGTTTCTCTGCTATTTGGATTTAGGTAGTGCGGATATGGGAAGTTTCTTATAATGTTTCTATCTTTCTGTAGTTAAGGTTTTACTTGATTTGGTGTAATACAAAGTGAGTTTCATTTGTCACTATGTGAATAAGGTTTACCAGAGTTGAAGTATTTTTATGATGCAAGCTTGGATGAAGTATTTGATGAATATTGAGTAGTTCATGAATTATTCTAGGTCATGTTCAAGTGAGTTCTATTATCCAATTTTTTTAGATTGATTCAAGGAAGTGTGTACTTAAGTATTATGGTGTTTAACACGGGTATTGGCCAACCTTGTGTTAGCACTACATGTGAGGCTTGTAAAAGCATGTTGAGGTGTGTTGGGATCTATTTGGGTCCTAATTAATTATTTATATAGGTCACCTTCATTCCTATCCACCGTAGGAATGCTTAGGTTGAATTTGTATGTATAATGGCTAGTTTCGAACATTGGAGAAGGTTTTTGAGGTTGAGGTTGATATAAATAAGTGTGGTGTTGTTGTGAGTTAAAGGTATGAAAGAAGAGAGAAGCAAGATAGATGCGAGATTTATGCGAGTGATGTGTGTGATGCAAATTTGAGCAGATCAGTGCAAATTTAAAGTGCTAGAGTTCCTGAAGGTACTGAGTTGAAGGCATCCAAAATCATTCAAGCAAGGTTACAATATTATTGGAGCATTGTGGTGGATTCATTTTTGCATTGAGAAGGTGTTCTCTGTGTAACATTCTTGTTCTATCTTCCTGTATTTCTTTCTATGGCAATGAGCCCTTTTGGATAGTGTGTCCTATTTTGGTAGTGAGCCCTTGTACTGATTTTGCAATTACTTATATTTTGAGCTAATCCTCACTGTGATTTTTCCCTCATTTGGTTTTCCATGTAAATTGGTGTTCTCTTGTGTATGGTGTAGCTATTTAAGTTTCTGTTATCTACATATCATGTTTAATCACTTTTATAGAATAAGGGTTTAATGAATGCATGCAGATCTGATTACTGTTGAGGGATTTGAAGGTTTAGTT
Organism: Sequoia sempervirens; assembly: GCA_007258455.2. Classification (NCBI taxonomy): domain Eukaryota; kingdom Viridiplantae; phylum Streptophyta; class Pinopsida; order Cupressales; family Cupressaceae; genus Sequoia; species Sequoia sempervirens. Next base: position 57,788 of record VDFB02159940.1, read on the forward strand.
TGTTACAAATGATTCACCCCCCCTCAGTTTTCTTGTTCATTCAACATAGTTATTCTTTATTATTTGGTCCAGTTAGAATGCTTAAGAGGGATAGGTCAATTACAATCCCATTGATGTAGATATGGGTATTGTAGTGTCAAAATTTTTACTCCCTTCTTGGAGATAGTACAATTTCACACTTAGTTTGGACCTATTTTAGTACCCTTGTATTCATGTCCCTTAAATCATCATTAATAGGCCCCTAATACCCTTTATTATGGATCCCAAGGATTCTCGACAAATTCAGTAAATACATTCAATATTTCAACCCCCTGACATTCTCTCACCTCAAAAATCTAGGGTGGCACCCATACACCACCTTGGGCGTATGAGTCCCGTTTGGGTCCTTTTTAGGGTTTGAGTGAGAAGCTAAAGTCTTTAATTAAAATTTCACAAATGTTAGCATTTGAGATCTAGTAAATGGTAAATTAGATGGGATGCCTATAAAATCTAAGTTTCACACTCGTTTTTGACAATTAGGAACTAGAGAGAATAAGACAAGTGATCAAGTAAGCCAAAGATTCAAGAATTTGCATTCAAGAGCACGAAGCAAGTAATGTTGAAGTCTTGGAGCAAAATTATAGTGTTTTTGCAGGTCTTCAAGCTCACTTTCATTTCAAGATGAAGTATTTCCAAAGATTGATGATGGTTACCTATGGAGGATCATGATGGATTGTAGATTGGGGAGATGCAACTAGGCATTGAACCAAGCCTAATGACTTGTTTCCTAAGTGATTTTATCTTCCATTATCATTCTACTTTCTACCTAAAGGAAGGTACATGCATTCTTATGGCTTATTAGGGTGATTTAAGATCTCCCAAAGTGAGTCATCATCATTTTCATGCTTCATGTATGCATCCTATTCTAGCACATTAGAGTAGGGTTTCATTTCATTGTAGATCTCTTAATATTATTCACACTTAAGATTAGGGTTTTCACACATATTTCTATTTTAGATCTATACTTTCTATCAAGGTTTAATTACCAAACTAGGGGTTTGGACAAGGAAAACCACCCATAAGCAAATCAACACAATATTTTGTTTTGCAGATTTCTAACATGTTTGGATCTAGAAGTGAATTTTGAAAGACATAGGAAGGAAGTGTAGAGATAGGAGAACAACTTCAGATCCTTATTTTGTGGAAAGGAGTATCAGGTCTAAATCTCTCCTCTGGGTGTATGAGTCCTAGTACAACCCTTTTTGCTAGTTTTCTGTAGATCTTGATCAGTTACCAGAAGATTCCAAAATTTTCCTAGATTCCTTTAGTAGGACTAAATCGGATAGCCTGACATATGAGTCCCAATGTACTTCAAAAAGTAGAATTTCAAAGTTGTAGATCTTACTTGGAATCCATCAGTTTACCAGGTTCCTTTCTATCTAATTTTTGTTTGTTAATTTGATTTAATGATTTCAAATTTTTAGGGTTTTATGCATAGAATTTTCATTTCTCCTTTGAAGATTCATTTAATGGTGAACCCCCATCTAATAACAAAAGGAATCCACTAGTCCTTCCCTCAATTGAGCCACTTGGTTGAGGGATCTTGGTTTCCCAATGGTTAAAGTGTTAAATAGGTGCTAAGTTCTATCTCCCAAAAGGTGGAACCCTATTTCTATTTAATCATTTTGGTGAACCCAACCTTTGGACCTTGAATTTATGACTTGGAGAAAATTGTAGGTCCTAGATCTAGTTTGCATTAACTTTGTATTATATTTTTTCATTAGTTGAATTGCATCTAGGGCTTCTAAAAATTTCAGTAGTGAAAAGTGCAAAAAGGTTGCATTTTTGCATCTTGCATCATTAAATTTCACTGGAACTATGTCATTGCAAACAATAACATCAACATACAACTTAGACACCTTAACATCAACTCAGAATTTGTTGAATTTGGTTCAAAAACCATAATTTAGGGCTCATTCACCCACTTGGGCAATTTAGTCCTTGTACAGGTTATTTTTTTGGATTTTTGGGTATTATGTGTTATCTGTTTCTCACTATTTAAACCTTCCAGAAACCCTAATTGGGACTCATTCACCCATCTGGGAGATTTAGTCTCAAATCGGGTATAAATCTATATTTTACAACATTTAAAACTTCATTTGTGTTCTTCTATTTGTTGTTGTTAGATCTCTTGTTTAGTTTGCTGAATTCCTACTTCATTCATTTCATTAAATTTGGTTTCATTGCAAGTACATGTTAGATTACTACACTTTTGTTCCATTTCTCACATTAGATCATAGTTTGATAAGATTAGATTACATTTGGCATTCATTAGAAAATAAAACCAAAACACTATTGAAACCAAAACAATCATAAACCGATGAACCCCTTAGAGAAAGCATAGTTATTTGAGTATGTCAAATCTCTTTTTCCAAGTTAACTTATCTTTCTATCCCTCTAGTAGTGATGAATTTGACATGTTAGATGAAGCCCTTGAGGATTTCATCTCACAAGATTCATCCACTAAGGCTTTTTATAACAAACCAAAACAAAGAGAATATATTTTTGTCCAACCTCAACTCACCCTTTACCCACCTTCAAACCAATCTCAAACTCAAAAAAAAATTGTTATCATCCTTGAAACACTTAAGAATAATATTTCATGGAAATCAAGTTGTAATACCATTGCTCATACATATAACATTGGAAACAATCCACAACCAAGACAAATAGCTTCAACATCCATCCCTTTACCTCAACCCATCTTGCCTAGTGCTCCTCGTTAGCCTTCACATAGTGGGAAGGAGTATGACCTTGTTGAAAAACTTAAGAATACTCCTGCAAAGATATCTCTATGCAATCTAATTCAAAATTCACCTAGTTATCATATTATGCTTCAAACGGCCTTGCAACAAGTTGTGGTTCCCTTTAGTGCAAATCCAAGTGATGTAGCAGCTCTAATTCAAGGAATGAATGTGGTTAACATAGATATTACCTTTCATCAAAATGAGTTACCTCCATTGGAAGTGAGAAATAAAAATGATACCTTCATGATAATAGCTATCTTCAATAGAGCAGGAATAAAGTGAACCCTTCTCGATAATGGCTCAACTCTTAATGTGTGTAGTGTAACTATTTTGGATAAACTTGGTGTGGATAAGTCAAATATTGAACTTGATTCCCTATCAATTCAAGGATTTGATAATGTAGTCTTATGCCTTGCATAACCAGCCCACTTTGACCTAGATCAAAATGGGTCCCCCTTTCTCTTTTGGTTGCTTTGTCTTGGGGTCATTTTCCTTCCTCTTGGGTTGTTTTTGTTTTCTGCCCGAGTTTCTCTTCCGGTTTTGTTAAACCTTTGGTTCTATTTCAGCTTATTTTGTTTCCTTTCTCGCTAAGTATCCAATGAAGTAATCACAAGCCAAAGCGTATCTTATGTCCTTCTGGTGACTAATGGAGGCATCTATTTTGGAGGAACATGCCACACACATGATGATATTTCTCAAGTGAGTCCACTTGGAAGGCTTTCCTCACATCAGTTGGTCATAATTCTCCTTGAAGATGAAATTCGACAAGACCTTGCTCATGTCTTGCTGACTACCAATGCATTCTATCAATATGCGTCTGTGTTGCCTATCGGCAAGACCTCGAGATAGTCACAGCGAATGGAATTCATATGAAGAATCAATTGACAAGACAAGGGTCATCGTCCCGGTGACATGCAATTTCCTATCGGCATGAGGGGTTTCTTTTGGACAAGGGTCATGGCGAGATCTTTGGGTCTCACTGACCGGTGGCAAGGGCATACACTGTCGGTAGAATGTTCTCTATTTTCTGAGATGTCTCGACGAATCCCTAAAGTCTCACCGACTACCACCCCACCAGCAAACACTTCGGCCAAACAAATAGTATTCAGCATGTGGTCTCGCCGAAGGCTCCATCTCTTGCTGACCACATATAAAGATATTCATTTCGGTAAGAGACTTTTCTTTAGAGAGAAGTCTTGGTGAATGCATCATGTCTCGCTGATGGAGCACAAAAGTGGTACATTTTGGTAGGACTTCTCTAGTGTCACAACGATAAAAAATCAGACATGGGTGTCTGTCACCAAGATATCATTCATCGTCTCAACGACTGGGGGATTCATTTCGGCAAGAGTTATATCTTCAGTGGAGGGTCTCACCGAGTGCTAAAGTCTCACCGACCGCCGTCAAAGGGGATTCATACATCGGCATAGGTTTATCTCCCCGCCAAGAGGTCTTGGAAAAGAAGGAATTTCTCATTGACAAAGCACGAGGGGGTCCATCAGTAGGAGGTCTTGTAGTCTTGCCGACCATTGAATGTCCTACCAACACATTGCTTTATCAGGGAGAGAAACAAAGATGTCACCATGACAAAAGGGTGAACTAGTAAGGCTTTCGCTGAGACATGGGGTTTCTATAGGATGTCTCACTGACAAAGGAAGGTTATAGTGACACATCTGAACAAAAAGAATACATGTCGGTATAACTACAGAAAGGTCTCCCCGAAGTGCTCTCAGTTTGGCAAAAGGTTGTGATGTCAGTATAGGGTCCCAGCGAAGAAAATAAGATCTCACTGACATAGAATGAAGCGACATAGGCAAAGGGTCATGCTTTCGCCACAGGGTCTTGGTGAAGGGCGAAGGTCACATCGAAACAGAAAGGCTCTGGCTCAAGGAGAACAACAAGAGGTCGGGAAGACTCTGAGCAAGTAAAAGACTTCGCTATAAGGTCACGACGATGAGTGATAGTCTCACTGACGGCAAGCAGGGATCGGTAAGAGAGGAGAAATTTAGGGTAATTTCTCCCCGATTCTGATAGGTCTCCCTGATACAAAGTGTGCTCATCCGAGGAGGAGGGACTTCGGCATGTGGTCTTGCCGAGTTCATGTAGTCTTGTCGATTGGTTTTGTGAGCTCGATAAGACTTCTCCTGCCCACCGAGACGTCTCACCGATTGACCCTTGCTATGCCGATGCCTATTGTAAGACAAAATCGCATCGGGGAGACACCGATGGTGTCTCACTGACCTGGAATTTTGGTCAAACCACTTTTGATCACCAAAGAATCCTACATGGCCTGTGATCGTCCAGTCAAAGAAAGCTAAGATGAGCCATGGTTGATTGACTATTCCTATGAAAGAAAGACTAACAAAGTGCAACGGATGGTTTTCTTCTAAGAAAAATTGATGATGAATGTACATGCCCCGCCTAAATAACCTAAGAATGTTGCAAAAGTGATATAAAGTGTAATAATTTTTTTTTAAAGTATTAATATTATGTTATTTAATTGCATACATTCTTAGGTTAAACGACGTTACACTACTTTAAGTTTTCCATAAGCGACTTAAGTATTTCGCATTGCTCCCAATTAAAACATAACATAAAGTAAACATTGCATAATAATTTAAATTCTCATAAAAGATATAATAAGGTACAAATACGTTTCCATACATTGCATTGATAAGATATTACATTGCTCATCCATCTGATGAGATAATTCAAATAACAGTTACAATTTTACAAATGATCTCCTCTTATACATTTGAGGGATGTTTTTACATTTCAAGTTTTACAATATACAATGATGAAGAAATAGAAGGAATCCATGTGCGAGCTCTCCATCCATGAAGCGCTCAATGCAACGAACATACTGGGGACCCAACGGAGTAAGGTGCACGTTCCACCCAACCATGTGGTACCCGTAGGTCCACCCCCCGTGCTAGGAGATAGTAATAAGGCTACCTAGACCAAATCTACTAACCCTAGACACTAGTACATACACACTATTGGTTACATTGCTTCCAGATTTGCCAATTGATTTGAAACACAAACTCAAGGTTTAATTGTTATTCTAGGTGGAGTGTCACCACAACAATGCAATGGTTACCCTGGTGTTTCTTCCTAGGTTCCGGCCCCCAATCCATGGGTTACCCTGGTAACCTCTTACGAAACCCGGCCCCTATTGCATTCAGTTGCGGAATCGAATGTCCCTTAAGCAAACGAGACATCGATTTGCCATTCCAGGCCTTCTCGACTTATACTCATAACTGTAGAAGCTTATAAGTCATAAGCGAGGCATACATATCTTGTTACAAATTTTAATCACTATCTAATGTGTCATTTAATTATCACTGGATTAGTTAACTAATTGTAAGTTACCCTGTCACCACTTTGTGTGACGGCCCTTACAATTAGCCACTCCCCTAAACATAACACGGGAAAGACTATGTTCTCTGTCTAAGGTTTACAAGTGTACAAATAACCAGAATCAGTATAAAAGCCTATATACGTTATAATGAATAACAAAACATAACTCATAATCCAGGTGTCAACCACCAACAAAATCATGTACACATACTTAGAAAATACAAGAGATTTAGTCTTAACAATCACAAATTCCCATTTACCCCTTTTTGTCTGGAAGACTTAATCAATAGAGACTTTCCCCATTTTGACCAATAACAAAAAGAAATAAAACAATTTTAGGCAAAAGTCATCTATCATTTGGATACGCTAAATCCAATCAATCAATTAAAAATAACTAGAAATAACTTCACTAATTCATAAGAAAATTGCACCATTTTGTTCTAAATTGATTTTCCCAATTTTACTAACAAATAAATATATTAAATATTCTCATTTATTCCAACTATAAAGAGAAATAACTAACCATAATAAAATTCTCATGCAATAAATTCTAATATAAAACAAACACATAATTAATTTTATTTAAATCATTGTTTTATATTATTAATTATATTATAAAATCATCTTAATAAATTACATAAAAATAAAATTACAATCAATTAAAAAAAATTTATATTATATATATTATAATATTATATAATATATATAATATATTAAATATATATTATATATAAAATAAATATTAATAATACATATTATATAAATAATAAATTAACATCCACATAAATTAAATATTAATTAAAACAAACTTAAAAGAAATCATACTTTTTTTTTTATTATACTGCACTCCCGGCAGCACCCACGGGAGGATGGGCAGCACTTCCTCCACAAATATGTGGAGGGCGCTGCCTCACAGCAGCCGCACCCCCTACTGTGGGAGTGGCGGATGGGAGGTAACCTCCCCCGCCGGCCACCAACATGCACTGGTAAAAAAATAAATAAAACAAATTTCATTCTTTTAAATAATTTCGGATTAAATTCGCCGTACGGCGAATTCTCCGAATTCTTAAAAATAAAATAAATCAAACTTCTTTTTTTTTATTAACAATAATTTCCTATAATTTACACAGCAATAATAATATATATATATTATTATTAAAAAGAATTACCATATGAACATTTAAATACAGAGGTAATTTACTGGTAAAAAAAATTTCTACAGAAATTAGAAAGAATAGGAAATTTTAACAAATAATTTCCTGTACAATATGTTTTCAATGAAATAATTTCCCCTGGAAGTATTATTTTTAAAAACAAAAATCCCATATCTTCTTCAATTCAAATTTCAAACACAACTTTTTCTAATAATAATATATATATACAGAAAATCAATAACAGAAGTATATTTTTTTATAAAATAGATTTCCAACTTTATTTCCAAATCAAACAGACAATTTTATTATGAAACCCCTCTATGGTTTTGTAATTTCATTTGTAGGTTTTCTATTGCAAGAAAATAATTTTCACAGAGATCTTAATATTTGGCAGCAAGAATTTTCTTTTCTTTCTCATCTAAATCTCTTCATAGATTTATCCTACTTTTTAATCTTTACAAATATTCCCAAGAAATCAAACACAGGAAATACTAAACTACCATTTTCTCAACATTTTCTTTTTTTTCTAAAAAAATCAAACTTTTTAAAGAGGAATACCTGTGAATTAAAGATCTTAATTTTGGAGAAATTCTTGTCTGTAGAACGCAATCTTCCCAAATCTTTCTTCAAAGAACCCAAATCCAATGAAAGCTTAAACAATCCACCAAGAATCCTTTGGAAGATCCTCCACCAAGAATCACAATCCCAACAGAGAGATAACAACTTCTAAGAACAAAGATTTTTCACAGTCAAAGATATTTTGCCAGCCCCCAGAAAATTTCCCCGAGGCAATTCAATAACCCCGTGCAAAACCCAGATCCTCAATGTCCTCCGTGAAAATTTTTAACAACCAAAAAAAATAATTATGGCACTCATACACATGTTGAGAGGTTGTTGAGAAAATATCTTCTCCACCTCTCGGCAGTTTTTGCCATTTCAATTTTGCATGTATTTTAATTTATTCAATTTAAAATTTGAAATCAATTTTCTTTCAAAACACATGCAACTTAATTAATTTTATTTTTTTCTAATTTAAATACCGAAAATCAATTTTCCAAACACAATTTAATTTACATGCATAATATATTTTAATTTATTTTCTAATTTTCTAATCTATTTAAACACAATATAATTTATGCACTTAATAATTTAATCTAATTAATTAATTTATTTAATTAAATAGTTAGATCCTTTTAAAGACCATCTATTTAACTAATTAAACTAACTAATGTATTAAATTATTAAATAAATAAATTTCAATCATATTTAAATATTAATTAATAATAATAAATAAAACACAATAATTAACATTAAAAATAACCAACATTTACCTTTCCAAAAATGATTTAACCAACAAAAACACATTACAAAACAACCTATGACCCAAATTGAAAACTGACATTGTACTAAGACTAAGGTTAGAGATTGGACTAGGATAAACCTAACTACTATCTCCCATTCAACTACTATCTCCCATACAACAATTCCATTGAGTCTTGACACGCTCAGACCTGATTACACAGGTGGAGTCGATGCCATGTACCTGCAAATCCTGCAACCAAGCAAACAATGTACATACATGTATATATATATAAAGCATAAAACAGGCACACCGTGCAGAGAAAATCACAGATATCGCAGGGCACTCGCAAGCGAGTGATGCGATTCTATTTTCCACACCAATACACTCACAAAAGACTGACTCAATAAATATTGTTAGTCCATCATAAGCTTTTGCATAGCAATAAACAACTGAAAATAACCATCTACATTAAATCATATCAAGTCTGAAAGCAATAATAAACATCACACCGAGTATCATCATGTCACACAATAATCCATCATCGCTCAAAATCAGCGATCCAAGTATCCAACAAAACAACAAAAGTCTAATAGTATGAAAAAGTATCATCAGAAAACATAAGCATA
>VDFB02159941.1:0-16665 GCA_007258455.2 Sequoia sempervirens
TTACGACACTTCAGATCTATCCATAGAATCTGAAGTTGATGAAGACATCCCACAAACGGGGATGTTATTGTTAACTTTTGATCACAAGATATTTAAGATAAATAAAAAGAATATACCTAAGACTTATGACACCTCAACTAAGAGATTGATGTCAATCTTGGAACAGTTGTCAACAAAGGGTTATTCCACCTATTTAGAAGAAGATTGTAATTTTTAAATTAGCTTATTCATGTGCCAATAATCACACAATGCAAGGGGGCTCTAAGGTACACAAGCACCTCTATTGTGCATGGTCAAAGGTGCCAACCTGCACTAGAGACGATGAAACTTTTGACATTAAGTATTGGAGATTAGGTGGTGGGATAAAATGACAAGGATTATGTGGGTCTTGTTGATGCGTGTTTTGTGACACACCCAACACTTTAGAATAAAAGAATGCCCAAAGGCAGCTCTATCCTCTCTTGAAAAATTACCTCTTATGCTAAGATTGCTAGAAAGGTCATACGGTAATTCCAATGTTCCGGTTTGGGGGATGGACAAGCTCAATAGGTGATGTGATATGCTGGTTTCACAAAGGGACCCTTGGATAGTAAGTTACTCAAAGTAGGGATTTGGATTGATGTAACGTTGAATGCTCTTATGTTTTGGATTTTCAGTTTAAAATAAAATAAAAAAGGGGATGAGGGTAAAGGAACTAGATTTATGCAGAACTAATCCTATGAACTTCGGAGACAAATGCTGGATAATGGAATTTAAACCAATCTTTGCTTCGCCAAGCACGGCACTACAACTAGACAAAGACGGTGCAATCTTCAAGGGTTTACGAAAGATATCCTATTACACTATATCACCATCAATTCGACCAATGCATATAGATAATAGAACTCAAATTAAGCAATTTTAATGTTCAGACTAACCTTACACATCAAATTGAAAATCATCCAATTGAAAAAGGTATGAACTAATTCCACTATTTCCAACACTATCAATCTTTCATTCATCTAAAATACTTGAAAACAAATTTACTCTATTTTGAAGAAATCAATGAAACCATGCGGGCTCATAGAAATAACAAATGCTCAACTCTAAATCCACTTATTATTTAAACAGCAATATTGCAACAATCTCATCAGTCTCTCCCTGAATAAATGAAATGAATGGGGTTTATATAGGCACCCCAATTACAAAGCAATGGCCAAGATTAAACTTGAAATCAACGACCAAGATCAAATTTGATAAACCCTAACCCTAAAAGCATAACAAACTCAAAGACACATGGCACAAGCAGAACACGCCATTTGGAGCATGGAAAATGGTGACACCTTGCACTTCATTCGAGCAAGTGGGAATCCAGAATGCAATTCCCTTTGGATCGCTCCCTAGCTGCAAATGCAAGAAATTTGGCTAACACAGAATCAAGTTCCTCCATTGAGATATTCGGCACAGAATCCAGTTGCATTCCAATCACGTCCAAGGTCTCCAGGCACTGAGTGAAAGTTCCTTCCCATCTAGCCTCCTGCTTCTGAAAGTTCTCCATGAAGGTCAAAAGGGAAGACATATCATCAAGCTGATTCTCTGTAATAATCTGCACTTCCTTGAAGTAAATGCTCATCACACTTTTCTTCAATCCTTCTAAGTCTAAGCCATTCGTATCATGATGTTCTTGTCCTGTTAATCCTTCAAGAGAAGTGAGGATTTTGAACTGAATTTTCTCAATCGTGCTCCGTATAGCAGCACATTCTTCCTTTATTCCATCATATGTCTTCTTGTTGGCCAATAAGGAATAATACCACCTGCTGAAATCATACGAGGCTCCTTCTTCGACAACACCTTCCTGGATCAATATATGCATGGAAACTTCTTTTAGAACCCTCAAACGAGGTATCACTTTGTCCTGTGTGTACTGGAAATCTTCCCAATGGTCTTCAACTTGACTCACTTCAGCTATCAGCAATGCAGATCTGTCATAAGTTTGGGCGCACTTCTCCAAGAATTGCTCCATCTGTTTTGAAATATTGCTCACCCAATTCTTGGTAGCTTGACTCGTGATCCTCATAGCCTCAAGGACATCAACGGACTCCGGAGTAAGAGATGACGGTGGAATAAAGGCTGCATTTTCCTGACGCAAAGGGGCTGTTAGCTGCTGAATGAACTCTATCAGCCTTAGATTTTCTAACTCCAACCTCTCCTTCTTCTCTTCTGTTTTATCGAACTTTTCCCTGATGGCTTTGGAAGTGTCCGCCAACTCATGGAAATCCTGATCTATTGTCGTTGGCCCAATGTCCAATGTTGTAACTTCGTAATCCATAGGAGCAATCTGATCTCTTGGCTTACCAATCTTCGGGACTGCCACCTGTAAGATCCTGGATCCTGTATCGTTCCTGGTGATCTGAGAATACTTTTTAGGCTTTTTCGGCGTTTTAGCCTTGCCAATTCTTTCTAGGAAGTCCTGTATGCCCTCAACTGGTTGAACTTCATCCAGTGGTCTGGACTTCTTCTTCAAACTTTCAGTTAGCCAATCCGGGATTGTGGATAATTCCATCCCATCTTCTAACTGAACATCATCATTAATTCCTTTAAGAGCAGAAATTACCTCATCTCCTAGTTCTTCATTGTCCTCAAGGATCTCAGTATCTCCTGCACCTTCAATCATCAAAGTATCATCTCCTTCTAAACACTCCGTGGAGGCTTGATTTTGGAGAGAATCCACCTGTTCTAACTCTTGAAACTGAATTTCTTGCTCATAGCTCGGCTCGATATCAACAATGGATACATTTTCAATTACTCCAACTGACAAAGTCCTTGAAGATGAGGGATTTTCAGTCACCTTCTGCTTCTTACTTTCCAATTCCTCATTAGCTGATTCCCTTTCCTCTATGTGAAGGTTTCCACTTACTACCTTCCTCTTGCTAGGATACGAAAGTTCATCAAGACTTTCGCCAATTGCTTCACCCTGACTATCCTTATTGCTTAATGTGGCGTAAGTAAGAGAAATTCCTTCCCTCCTCAACTTGCTGATCTGACCATCGACCCATTCCCTTGAGTAAGCAAAAATGTCCTTCATCAATGTGTTTAAATCGGTCAACTCAGGTTGTGTCCAGTTAGGCAATAAAATAGGCTTATGTTTTTCTTGTTCAAATTGAGGATGAATGTAGTCCCCGTTGTCCTTCACTTGTTCAGGTATAGGGAACAAGTCACATCTTTTTATAAGCTCAACTGGAATTCTGGACCAAATCTTCTTCCTGACTCCATACTCATCCATCAGGTTAGACCAGTAATCTTCGATCTGCATAACATGAAGGGATTTCTTCCCGTGCATTCTCAGGTATGGATCGTAATCGGACCTTGGATTATAAGTGTTGAAGTTATAAAACTGCAACTCTACCCCTGCTGTTTTGGCTGATTGTAAAGAGGGACAGACTTCTAGCATTTTTCCAATTGTAACTGGAAAATCCACTCCTTGTTTGTTCTTCTTTGCCTGAATGGAGTCTACACATGCTAGTTGCCTTGCAACTTCAAGCATAACAATTTTGTCTGTTGGATACCGAGGAAGTCTGTACGGAACATCCGAGAATACATGAATTCTTATATAAGTAAATGTCGGAAACTGGATAAACCAAGACCCGAACTTGTCAAGCATCACCATGGCCTCTTTAGATAGCCTCCTCTGCACTGTGCCTTGAAGAACTCGCGTGATATACATAAGGCGTCATTTGTTATCTTGAAATTGTCCCTGTGATGTAGTTGGAGCTGCGGGTAACAATCATATGATTTGAGTTGATCTTTCCGAAGTCCAACTTCGCCTTTACAAATCAGTCCTCTGTACTTGGTGAACCATGCCAGAATATAAACCACATAAGAACTCATGTAGAAGGTTTTGGTCTTTTCAAGGTTTCTCAACTGGAAATCGATATTATCACTTATTAACTTAGCCCAATTTATAGCCTCCATTCCCAATACGATTTCCTCCACGTACGAAAACATCCATACTTCAAAGAAGGCTCCTTGAGAAGTTCCCATAATCCTGTTCAGCATATAAATCATATCACTGTATTCTATTTTAAAATCTGTGCAAATTAATCTCTTTGGCAACTTGGAGCGATGTCTTTTGGGTTCCTTGATCCAGTTAGAATTAATTATGTCCATACAGGATTCCTTGGCTTGATCGAACATGGCCTGTGATTCTTGCTGAGTCCTGTTCAACATTTTCCGGCGATGGGGAATACCAAATACTTCCCTGACTGAATCCTCTGTGAAATAGGCCAAGGTGATTCCATTGGGCGTTTTAATTGATCTTGTTTGAGGATTGTACCTTCTGGCGCACTCAACCATTAACTCACTGCACTGAACTGCAGGCGGAAATCCTGCTGCTTGATGAAGTCCAGACTTAACAATATTTGCAGCAATAGGCGTAGGCATTTCGTTTTCTGTACCAAACATCCTTCTCTTGTGCTGAATCGCATTAAATTGTTCAAAGTTTGTATCTGCCACTTTCTTCCACTTCGAGGATAACTGGGATTCTGGATAAAATTCTTTCAGGACTTCCTTGACTTGAGCTTTTCTGACTCCACCTCCCACATTCTTTGGAGAAGACATTGCGCCTGTAGGAAACTCGAAGTTAGAGAATTTTTAAATAAATTTGCAAAAAGGTGATTTCTTGGCTGGAGGAAAGTTAAAAATTAATTAAAAATCCAGAACTTGATTAAAGGCTGCATAAAGAATAAATTCTTAAGTGAAATTGATCCGCCTTCATTATTTTCAAAAAGCATTCATGGAATTTTAAATAATCTTTTGGATTTTTAAAGGTTTATACTGAAATTTTCTCCAATCTTTAATGAAAAATCCAATTCCCTTCTCAAAATCGCCAAAGATAACCTGCAATTGTTTGAAGAAAATCCGGAAAGGAAGAGAAAAAATCCAATTCAATGTTCTGGAACTCAAGAAAAATCCACTTGCAGCTGAAAAAGACGTCTTTTCTTGGGAGAGCTTTGCCTGTGAAGAAAGTTCGACTTTTGCAAATAATGAAAAATGAGCTCACAAGTTATCTTTTATAATAAAAACCTTCCCAAATTGATTTAGGTCGACTTCTTCTTCTCATTGGTTGTATTTTGCTTTAAAACGAAAAAGCAATCTTATCCTGATCTTTGACTTTTCAAACAAGGCGTCCCTTTTGGCTTGATAATTAAGTTTTAAAATAAAACTTAAGTTTTCTTTCATCTTTTTGCCTTTAGCAAAATTCGACCTTCAACTGGACTTCTTGACTTTTCAACTGGAATTTTGACTTCTCAAAGTGACTTTGCCTTAGAAAAATTTCGATTCCTCCTTGAGAAAATTCGACTTCCAACTGGATTTTTCACTTCCCAACTGGAATTGCACTTTGACTCAATTTCCTAAAGTCCAGTTCAATAATTTTTTATGCCTTAGTCGATTTTCACTTTGTCCAACTGGAATTTCGAACTTTCCAACTGGATTTTCTTGAGGAATGCAAATTTTCCCAAATGGATGAATTTTACTTGGATTTTCCCTTTAATCAATGGATTTTCCAACTGGATTTTTTCAAGTTTCAACTGGATTTTCTCAAGGGCGTACCTCTTCCAGACTTAGGCGAATTTCACCATGATCTACTTGCTTTTTACTTGATTTTTCAGTGATTTTCTCATGAAGGCACGATTTTGTCCAGTTGATTTTTTGACTTTGCATGCACCTTTTCTCTGCTTTTCTCATCTTGCATGCGCCTTTTTTCACCTTGCATGCGCTTTTTCTTTGCTTTTCTCATGATTTTTCGATCTTGCATGCGCCTTTTTTCACCTTGCATGCGCTTTTTCTCTGCTTTTCTCATGATTTTTCGATCTTTGCTTGATTTTTGCTCGCTTTTTAGTTCCAAAAATGGAAACTTTTGACTCAAATGCCAGTGACACCTAGCACTTTCTAAAAATAGAAACTTACTAAAAATAGAAAAAAGCAAAAAAGCAACTTTCTAAAAATAGTAAATTCCAGATTGGGCCAGAAATGCCAAAAACGAAAAAAGCAAAAAAGCAAAAAAGCAGAATCCCTAAAAAATAGGAAGTGTCAGAATTGAGCGAAAGCACGGGCGATCCTCGTCTGCAGGGCCTTCTAAGCACTCCCATGACGTTTACGTTCAGTTTCGGGCTCAAACTCCCAACTTGGCTCGGATGATGACTCCAGACCTTGACATGAAATTCCCAGGTATCAGAGACTATGAAATTGCTACTCAACGCTAAACCCTAAGAGCAAACCAGCGAGGGTCCCCATTTGCAATGGGGCGATGTGTGAAAAAGGTCTATAGCGGTCTCAGGGGCCTTGCAAGTGAAGCTAAAGGGTGTGAATGCATTTTGAACTGGTCAAGGAAAATTAATTTTGTCAAGATGGAAGCAAGTTTACAACCCAATAACTGTGATAGTGTTAGATCATAGATAATTTCTGCAACATTGGAATGCACATTGCATTAGCAGTCCAAAAATGTATAACCATTCACAAGCATGTCTTTGACGTGTCATACTTTTGCAAACCCAGTAAGCTACCTTGTTATGCCATAATCAAAACCTAAGACCCTCACAAAAACTTTTTTGAAAAGCGGAATCAATATTTGAGGATACACTACCAGGAAGTAAGTTCAAGAGATTTTCAATGACTGATGGTAGTCTCATGTTTGGTTAAATTATAGGAAAGAAATGCACTTTGAAAAAGAGGTGCACTTTAAAGTTGCCCTATAGCTGTTGATATTAGATATAATATAATGTTAGAATACACTTTGTACATGGGCATTTATTGCTTATGTTAATGATGTAATAACACCACATTAGTCATGTGTAAAAAGTAACTTACAATTAAGTTACAATCATTTTGTAACTTTCCCTTTCAATAAAATAAATACAAGCCACAATGATTGAAGTGTGTGCCATCCAATTCTCTCAAATTCTGTGCATTATTTCGTCTTACACTTGTCAGACTTGAACCTAGATAATTTGTGCCCAAATTAAGCTGTTAAGCTAGCTGGCCTAGTAAATTTAGGATTGGAACATGTTAATGAAGAGGTATAAATAATGTCAACTAGTGCACATTTTGCCTCATTTTCTTACATTCTGGCTCCAAACATTGGACCCAATAGTACAAATTATTGGCATTTGGCACAATACAACAATGTAGGATATCTGCTTTTCAGTTTAATTTATATGCTGGTGGGGGAAAGGAATTTGTAATATAGAATAAATTTAGTATTTTCTTTCATATTGAACACATGGGTAAAGTAGTTTCTTCAGAAATCTTCCATTCTCTTCATTAACAAACTGCACGAATGATAATGTTGGATTTAGAAATCTGAAACATCATGTATTGTACCCTAGATCATCTTTAGGAATTCACTCATTTTACCACACAAGGAAATCAATAGGAGATGATGCATACCATTCTTAAGAGTAAAGGAGGAGGAATCATCATGTTGTTTTTGTGTTATGTGAATGTTAAAATCAATATGAGTACATCTAATAAATTAAAAAATCAATATGACTACATCTAATAAATTATCTTCTTGCTCAACACATCAAAAGAAGGTATAAACAAGTATTGAAGTCTTATTGGCTCATTGACTTGCTTTATGACTTTACATAATTGTTCTTTGCTTTTATAAATACACAAATACTATCAGGAGGTAGTTACATCTGACTAATGGATTCAAAATACTAGAATACTTCTAGCTACCTTTGACTGGGCAAGTGATGCTTTCCGAGATGCAATGCAGTTCAAAGAGTTATCTTCAATTTTCTTAGGACAGTTCCCATTCTTGTCTCAAACTCCTCACCACATTAGGCATGATGCTTATCTCTATGTTTCTTATGCATAATTGAATGTCTGACTTGATCTTTTTTTGTTTTTCCTTCTTTCTTTCTCTTCAATCCCAGAAACCCCCAAGTTAATAGTGGACCTATATAGAACTCATCTCATCTATACCATAGCCATGCCAGTAATATATAGCACATGTACTACTGTAATAAATTGAGGGGATATTCGTATGAATAGGGCCATTATTGACAGGTTGGTGAACTTTGCAGGTTATCTAAACCTAGCTCATCATCTAGTCACTAGACATCTCATTGTACTGTAATATTGCACGGTGACATGGAAATTGACAACATTCCTCAATCACAATAAGATGACTGTACAATCTTCTATTACCTTGATTTTAGTATATCATACCCAAAGCACTTGTTAATATGATGTAAAATTCATCATAAGCAATACCAGTTCTCTTTGATGACATTCCTATTCAGTTAATACCCTAGAAAATGTCTTTCCATTATCTTTTCTTTAACATCCTTTCCATTGTACTAAGACATGCCAGTATGTCCTAGTGCTAGTAATCCTTTATTTTCAGTTCCTAATTTTGGTCCATTGACTGACGTATCATCTTGTCATCATTAAGTAACTTGTTTTTTGCCCGCTGATGCTGATTTTACTTTCATGTCAATAATTATATAAATATGTGATTTGCTGGTATATTGTTGGTCCGCTTGAGTTACACCAGCACACAGATTATATTTTTCTTGAGATTGGCTTCATCCATGAATATTATAAATCATCTACTAGATTCTTGTAGGAGCTACAATTAAAGGACTTCTCAACAACTAGAGAGTTTGATAGTGGATCTACAAGCCTTGTAATCTTTGAATTTGAGATTTTAATGAGATGTATTCTATAAAAAATTTGTACAAGAAATTTAGAATTGGGTGTTTGATATGTTGAAAATTGCTTACGTTTCTTTAGCATTGACATTTTTGCATTTTAGGAGCTCCAACGGTCAGATCACTAAATGAGTAAATTTGTGCTTATTTTTAAATTGAAATTTGTTTCATGTATCATTGTGGCGGTTTATGCTGTAATGTCACAGTTGATTTGATAAAAAACCCAGGCAATAATTTCTTGGTCCAGGATATTGGAAGATATTCTAAAACAAGCCTTCTGAACTTTTAAAATATCAGTTTTTTTGTAAGATCTATTTTGTTAATGTCTCTTTGTTTCTGAAAAAAGTGAGATTACAGCATTTTACAATAGAAATATCAAAGCATTATATTTTGCATGTTAAAGGATTTGATGATCAGATTGCTAAACCAGTAGTTTTATTATAACAATCACTGTTCGGGCTCTATCTTGAAAAATAAAAGAATTATTTTATCACTTGGTTGTGACATGTCTTTTTTTGTAGATAAGATTTATCATTTAAGTCAAACTTTATTGGAAATCACTTTGATCAAATATATCTGAGTACTCTTTCCCTTATCTAGGCCATTCAGACCCTGAAAAATTAAGAGGAGCAGCAGAGGAAACCCAAAGACTTGCTCCAGAAGATCTTGAGAAGTGAAGAATTGAAATTAAGGTATGTTATTGCTATATTAGATAGTTTGAGCGAAATTAACTTTAGAGCAGGCTTGCATTTTGTCCATTACTTGGTCTGAAAATACAGTTCATAAACCCCATTTTATACTTTTTTGTAGCACATAATGATATTGTAATATAAAATTTAATCTACTTTAAACGTAAAGGTAGATTAAATTTTATTGCCTTTCTAAAATGTGTTAATTAAACCCATTGAAACCAGATTATTCACACTGAGATCTGGGTAATGCTTTTTGGTTTTATTGTTATTTTGCCATGTTGCTGATTCTGCTTTGGATCTTAGTTCAGGTTTGCAGATTCGGTTTGTATATATATATATATATATATAAAACTTGTGATGCAACTTTGATCGCAAGAGGTTGTAAGTGTTGGAATTGTTGGCCATGAAAGTACCACCAACTATGAGCATCCTTCACTATATCCAACAAATCAAGATTAGGGAAGAGTCTATGAAATGTTGCCTTGTATCCTTTGACAACTTCAGAATCTCTATATGGAGCAATCCTTATTAGCACTAAAAGGATCTCAGTCATTGTAGTATTCTAGATTCAATGCGAAGGCAAGAAGATGTAGCTGAGTGGTCATTGTGTTCCATTTCACTTCAATAATTTTGTGCACCTGTTTGAATAAATTTTTTCAGAATCTTGTTTTTTTCTCATTTATGATGGTCTTATCTTCTCAATCATTGAGTTGATGTTATCATACATCTCTTCCAAATAAGGCCTATCCATGTTGATAGAATGAACCAATACTTAAAATAATGTTATTTTGAATCATATGCTTAATATTTGCTGTCCTCTTAGTGCTGGATTGCCTCTATATGAATCATTTTTGGCTTATGACGATGTTAGAAATTGTCTCTTAAACCATAACAAGTTGTCTCAAGATGATTGTGTTGGAGGCAAGATGGGTCTCAACTCTCAACAACCTATGTGAAAATCAAAATTAAAAACAAAGGAGAAAATATAATTAAGTTGCAAAATAAATGACTAAAGTGAACTGTAAATATTAAAATGTCATAATGTTTCACTTACCTTTAGCATCTCCAGTTTCAAAAATGATTTGAATATGCCCTACGACATGTGGTGGTGGGTGATGAAAATTTGGATCTCTTCAGCCTCGACATACACCTATTCGATACAATCAATTTTTGTGCCAATTTTTGTAGCTTAGGGTTGAAGTAGTGTACAACATAAGGTGTCCAAAACATGTGCAAATAATGCTCCTTAACTAATAAACCGATTTGTTCTACAATTATTGGAGTTGTCCATTATAACTTGAACAATGTTTTGAGTCCCCACATCCTCAATGGCCATCATGAGGATGTTAGGATAAATGCATCATCTTCCACTTCCCCCTCACAATTCATTGTTCTCAAGAACAATTAGCCTTTTAGGGGACATTGCAATGACATTGGTCAAGGGCCAATTTTTTGCATCCTTCCATCCATCAAAAACGATGGACACCCATGTCTCAACCAATGAATCCTTATGGGCTTCAATGAACTCCCTACAGATTTCACCTCCTTTTCCAATAAGGTGCTACACACCTCAAAACTTGGGCACTTGTAACTTGTTGGAGCCTCATTAATTGTTCTCACCATTCGTTGCCAAAATTGTGAATGAACAACATCAAAAGCTAATCCATTTGCATAGATATATCTGACAACATGTTGATCAACAATCTTTCGAGACTCATTGTGAATTGACATTTCCAATGGTCCCTTTGGCTTCTTATGTGTAATGGCTGTGGTTTGTTCTTCAAGTATGGCCAAAAATGGGTGGCTTTCTACTACAAGTTCAAGATTAAATTTTGGGAGGGAAGAGAGGGGCCTCATTCCTTGAGATCCTTTGTTTTCCAAACGATGATTTCATCTATGGTGTGTTACTTCATTTGCTTTATATTTGGAACACTTTAATATGCAAGGTTGCCCAGAGTTTTAGAATGAAGACCCGGGGCGGCGGAGACCAGTCCCCAGAGTTTTCGATTTTTGGGGCCAAAATTAGGGCCGGGGGGCGACTAAAATAAAAATATAGGGAAATTTTAAATATTCAATAGATAACATGAATAAGGCATGCATAATACACAGTATAGAACATTAACATATAACATTTGTGTTCAACATTATGCCAATACTCAATAGAGTCAATAGTCAATACGCATTCAAAATTAACATACAGTTACACAAATCATGAAACAACCTCCAAGTTATAATTTATAAGCTTATATCAAAATGCCCAAAGGCTACATTGCTGCCATATAGTTTTAAAGTTTTAGTTTGCTATGAAAATCAAAATACAGTATCGTATGTCAATAATGAATACAAATTTACAAAATAAACAAAGAGCACTGCTGCCCCTAATCATCTCTCATAACTGCATCAAAATCAGAGTCATCCTCTGAGTCACTGCCACCGTAATGCTCCTCCTCAACCAATGGGACCCCAACCAAGCCCTCAGCTGTCTCCTCCTCATCTATCTGAGCTGCATCCTCGGGATCAATATCCCACCGTAGAGCTGGAGTCTGTCGATACTCTGGAGTCTGTCGATCCTGAAGCCGAAGAGCACTATGAACAACCACTAGCTTCTCTGCTCGTCTAGAGGTAAGTCTATTCCTCTTAACAGAGTGGATAAAGCCATATGTGGACCAATTCCTCTCTGCAGCAGAGGAACTAGCAACCTGTGCAAGAAGGCGAGTGGCAAGTATCTTCAACTGCGGTGTATCTCTCCCATGATAGGTCCACCATCCAATAGGGTTCCCTTGAGCTAATATAGCTCTATCCAACCTCGCCTGTGGTTTGCTCAAGTTTGGGCCATTAAGA
Organism: Sequoia sempervirens; assembly: GCA_007258455.2. Classification (NCBI taxonomy): domain Eukaryota; kingdom Viridiplantae; phylum Streptophyta; class Pinopsida; order Cupressales; family Cupressaceae; genus Sequoia; species Sequoia sempervirens. Next base: position 12,233 of record VDFB02159941.1, read on the forward strand.
TTAGCAAAGTCTAGAAATTGTGACCGAAGTATTGAAGCTTGCTCAGCTGGATAAATCTTTTCAATGGCCCGTGTGAACCCATCTAAAACCTCAGGATCATCACATGGAGGCACCCTACCATCCCTTGGTGCATACCATTTTGGATTTAGAGCAAAGGCAGCCATATGAAGCGGGGTGTTCATTGTATTCCACCTCCGCGTCACAATGGGTCTAATGTGTTGCTCATATAAATCCAAAGTGGGGTCCTTTGCCAAAATAACTTGCCTGATCTTCCCAAGCATAGTGTCAAATGTCTCATATATCTCTCCAAGACTAGGAGAGTCTGTATCAGCATATCTAATGACATCTACAATGGGCGAGACAAAGGAGCAAATATATCTGCAAAATGCAAACAAAAAGTTCAAAATAATTAGTTGACAAGTTATTTGACATGTTAGAAACTTCAAAAGTTGGAACATTGGACAATAAAATTAAAATATTAAAATCAAAAATTTAATATGAAAATCAGCCATCTAATATGTCTTACCTCACATTGGCCCACCAATCATCATCGAGGATCTTTTGTTTGATGCTCTTTCCTTGAGTAGAACTTACATTAGGCCATCTAGTCCACTCAGAATTGACCATCATCAGTTGTAGAGGCTCATGCACCTCAAGCATCCTCTCCAATAGGATGAAGTAGGTGGCATATCTACATTCATTAATTCAATGATTAATTAAAAAATAAAAATTTAAAACAAAATCAGATTATGAATACAAATTGAAAGTGAAACAAAATGAAGTAAATGGCATACCTTGTATCAACAGGTTTGAGAAACTCCTTCTTTGAAAATGTCCTGAAGAGAGCAAGTGAGGTGTGGTGGTTGCAAATGAACATTTGAATTTCTCTAGCTTCTACCACCGTTTTCTTCACCCAATCCATCTTCCCTATGTCTTTCAATGCATTGTTCAATGCATGAACACAACATGGGGTCCAAAATATGTGCCTGTAAGTACCCTCCACCATCAATCCAGCCGATTTGCACACACGTGCTGAATCGGTGATCACCTGCACCACATTTGCAGCCCCAACCTCCTCTATGGCATCTCTCAAAATGGAAAATTGGAAGTCAGCATCCTTACGTTTCCCTGAACAATCTACGGCTCTAAGAAAATAAAAACCAGCAGGGCATGTGACTATGACATTGATGAATGGCCGACGTCTACAATCAGTCCACCCATCCATCACTATAGAGCACCCCGTCCTCATCCATGTTTGCCTCATCTCCTCCATTAACACATTAACTTTGGAGTACTCTTTGTCTAGGAGGGTGGTGCGTAGCTTATGATCTTGGGTACAAATGAAGGACCAACAGTGACTAAGTCTTTCACCATTTGTTTGAAATAAGAGGAACGGGCCACATGAAATGGAATGGCATGGGCAAAAAAGAATTTGGCAATGGAGGATTCACAGGTTTCTCGTGCTTGGTTTTGAAACATGGACTCAACTGAGGCTCCCTTATCACCACCAATCACCTTCCTCTTTCCTCTTAAGATAACAGTACTACCAACTGTGGAAGGACTAGGAGTAGGAGTAGGCATAGATGATTGTGAACTTGGGAAAGAAGGAGACCCAGTTTGAACCCCACCATCACACTCCATTTGAATTGTTTGGCACTCTATAAATAGTGCATTTGTCAATGCAGGACACGTTCTAACTCCATGGCCCACCTCACCCAAAAAATGAGACTTAACTCTAGTGTAGCTGCCCCTAAACTCCTTTTCACAAACATGGCACAACCAAACCCTACTCCCCCCTGAATTTTTTTGTCTTTCACCCATGGCTGTCACAAATTGAAGGAATGGTTTTTTTTTTTCTATTGGGTGTTTTGCATAGTCCTTCATAGTTTTGGTATTGGTTGATGAATGATGGTGTTGGGTAGGGGTTATTTGCTCTCTAGTTTGCCTTCTAACTTGCATTTCAACTTCACTATCACTCCCACCCTCACTGTTGCTCATGTTTTTTGTTTCTAGAATGCAAGTGTTGACTGAAAATGAAAAAAATAAAAGAAATCAGACTATGCATACTTCATATTTTGCAAAAAAATGAAAAAAAAAGAATGGTGAAAGAAAATGCATACCTTTTTGATGGATTTGCACTCCCAACAACACTCTTTCAACCTCCTCTCCTCCTTCAAACAGCTGCTCCTTCTCCTTCAATGGCTGCAATTTTTTTTCTTCTCAAGCCCTTGGCTCCCTACACAATAAATGAAATAATGAACTTTGAGGCCTCCTTTTCATTCTTAAGAGAGGCAAAACATGGTGGAGACCCGCATTATGCCACATAGGCAAGTTTTAATTTTTAATTTTGCTTTTAATGTTGGAAGCAAAAAGCAGCGGAGGGCTGGCAGGTGCAGGGGCTGCGTCCCACGAGTTGCCTGGCCGGTCTCGAACCACTAAAGCAGATCCCCGAATCTGGGGGGCGTTTCCAGTTTTTCAAGGAGGCGGTCCCCATTCTTACGATCCCCAGTACGGGGCGTCCCGGAGATTTCCGGGGCCGAGGTGATTTTAGCAGGGGGCTGATCTACGAGGAGTAACCACTGCTAATATATGCTATGACTTGCTTTGATGGAATGGATACACCATTTTTTTCTGGACAAGCTTTGATGCCTTGTCCAAGAATGCCATATAAATGGGCTTTCACCCGACTATATGAGCTTGAATACCTAACACCACACTCATTGCAAATCCAAATATAGCCTCCACCACCTAAAACCAATTTTATCATTTCAACATATTTCCAAAGGGGAGAATTTGGGTTTGTTTTGAAACAGGGTTGGTCCATGGAGCTAGAATGGGCTGCCATTGCAATCCCTATGACAATGAGTTTGATAAACAACACATTTGAATAAATTAAAAGAAAAAAATACATAGCACCTAAATCATTTAAAAATTTGAACCATATGCCTTAGATTCATAGAAGAATGAAAACAAAACAAAAGAGTTAATTTGTAAAACAAAAATGTATTTAAAGAAAACCAACAAAACTCACCTTTTTTGCAAAAATCTTCGTATACGATCTCCTTGGCACCAAATGGGTTCTTGCCCACGTGTAGGAATAGCAAATCAACCACCTTGGAACCTTCACTAATCAATCTTCAACTCTATTCATATGATGGCAAACAAGAGTGAATAATTTTTTTGTTTTGCATTTACAATGAGGCAAACTGGTTTGTTTTAGTCTTTCAAATGCTTTAAAAAACACTTTTTAGGGTTAGGGATTTGTTTTTATGCATCCAAGTCAGTGTCAAATGCCTAAAGCAATTTACTAAAAATATATTAAAAAACATGTCAAAATTTTCTGGGTTTGCTATGGGTTATGCAAAATACTGCTGAAGGTTGTGACATCCTTGCAACTGAAACCACCGTTACAAAATACATGTTTACATCCATCAGACTTATTAATCAAAAAATTATGCTTTAGTAACTAAAGGTATCCTTGGCCAGCCTGGTGATCTGTTGAGCTGAGGGTTTCATCCATGTATCTTATCTACTGGAGAAATCTTTTCCAGAAATGTGCCTCCAATGAAGGCATTTTTGAACTGGTAACAGACTGTCTGTGGATGTTATTATTCTTCCATTAAAGTTGTAGTTTCCGCCCATTGAAGATAATAGGGATTTATCCACACACTCTAGAATGATAATATAACATGTAATATTGCTAATATTAATGTCTTTCATGTGCTTTGATAGGCTTTTCTTGAGCAGTAATTTTTAATCCTTTTAATTCTTTTTTACACCGGCTCACCTGCTTTATTTGATGGTGATGAGGTGTTTCCCTTTAAATATATCTTTCTTAAAATACAAGCATCAGCTAATCAGGTTAACTTGTTTATTTGTAATACATGTCGATAAATTATGTGATACAATTATTCATTAGAGGAGGATATCCTGAAATGCATTTGCTCTCTACATGTGATATTTATTGAGTTGAAGGTTTTGTTTATTGCACTTTTTATCTGCAAAATTTGATCATATAAAACTAAAAGAAACATTTACATGACAGAACAAAATAAGCTCTTGCTCCTGCACTTAATTTTAATTATATTTCAATCCCTGGATCAACAATGAAGGGTAAATGAAGACTTTTATAGATGAACTATGAAAAAAAATAATGAAACACCTTTTCATTTTTGGTAGAAGCTCTTGATTGCATCAACATGATAAATTCTAGATGCATATTACCTTTTACAGTTTGATTGGAACATTGATTACTTGTTGACTTTTAAAAGAATAATTGATGACAATTTAATATTTATGGAGATTCCCAAACGGAGGAAGCTTTGTAGTTGAAACAATTCAAGACTCTTCAATTTTGATTCTTTGCAAATAAGAACTTAACCTACAACATCTCTAAAAAGAAATATAACTCTGGGCATATATTGTTAGATGTT
>VDFB02159942.1:0-50617 GCA_007258455.2 Sequoia sempervirens
ATCTCAGAAATGCTGACGGATTGCCTATAATTGCATACTTACTAAAAATAGTAAGTAGTCAGAATCTGTTGAAAATTTGCTGAGAGCCTGCTGAAAGCACACTGACAACAATGTTAAGCTCTGTTTTCAATTTATTCACTTCGTTCGACCTTGGACTGACCAGGAAAGATGAAACCCTAATTTTTAGACTTGGTCAATTTCACGCTTAAGCTCTATGTTGGGCACAATCCTCGAAAGGCAAACATCAGAAAAGAGATAGAGAAAGAGAGAGAGAGAGAGAGAAACCCAAGCCAGAAGACCAGAATGGAGCAAAAATTAGGGGGTCCCCATTTTGAATGGGGCGATGTGTGAAAAGGTCACAACAAGACTCTAGCAAATGAAAAAGGAATGGTCTGGGGGAGCTTTAAAGCTATTCAACTAGTCATCCATCTTAAGGTCCTTGCCTCCTACAACCTTTGTGACCACTATGGCCACTAAAGGCCCACACACACAAATAGATAATAGAGTAGGAGATGCTCAATTTCTTATGTCTAGAAGCTAACCACCTACATCTATAGATTCCACAGGTTGCATCTAATTTTCAGTGCTCAACTTGGGACAATCTAGACTCCCTACTCATTATCTGGAGCAGTCATCTCCTTGTTCATCCAATATTATATGATGTATCTTCCACATTCTTGACAGTCACCGTATCATCTAGCAGTGCAGCCTCTTTTTTTGGTGGTATTTTTCTCCTCATCAATGCCCTTTGGTTTTTCCAAAACCCAAGTGCCTCCATTTATATGTGTGATAGTGGAGACGCTTAGGGTCATAACAAACATTCAGCTTCATGTCCCCACCAAGTTCATTAGCCTGGGAGTACACTACACCTAGAAATAGATTGAATATATATTGTGTCATACAAATCCCTTGTGCTTAAATTAAAAAAATTATGTATGCTGATAGAGAGAAATTTTCCCCAATTATAGACTTCAACCTGACTCACCCCTACCATCTAGTTGGTCATACCTACCATCTAGTCAGTCATCTTGATGGCCATATCAGATGCAAGTGTGGCTTCCACTAGCAAACAGCTTATAATATCAAAAATACACCACCACTCATCAGTAACTTGTAACTCTTTCTTGATCCCTCTATTCTACTTGGAGCATATTGTTGTGACCTTTTCACACATCACCCCATTCAAGATGGGGACCCCCTAGTTTTTGCTTCATTTGGGTCTTTTGGCTTTGGTTTTGGGTCTGTCTTTCTCTGTCGGTTCTTTCTATCTAATGATGTACTTACCATTTGACCTGGATTTGTATTCTGGCTAAGTCTGGAGGGCTTTCTAATGAATTAGGGCTTACATTCTTCAGGATATTTTGAGGTCAAATTGAGTTGGTTAATCAAATTTTGAGCTTAGCACTGCTATCAGAATGCTTCAAGCAGGCTCCAATGAATTTTCACTGAATTCTAGCAACTTACTATTTTTAGTAAGTACCAATTTGGGGCCTATTTTCTTGTGATTTTTAGATTCTGACAATTGCACTGCACTTAGAACATTGTGAGCCACCTGCTTGCAAAATTTGAGCTGAAACAAACAACTTACTATTTTTAGCAGTTCTGCCTTAGAGGCTATTTTGAGGGTTCGCATGTTGGACTTTCAGATGCATGTCTGGAGATTCTTTGTGGGTTTTTCGAGACCTTCGCAGTGATGTAGCATGCAAAGCGAGATGATGAATTTCAATGATTCAGGCTTCAGAGGCTATTTTTAGGGTTTGCATGCAAGATTTCTCAATGCATGTCAGCATAATCTTTCTAGGTTTTCCGAGAGCTTCGCAACGAGGTAACATGCGAGCAAAGTTCATCACTTTTCAGAAACTTGTTATTTTTAGCTAGTGCTCGCATGTTGATCATTTTTCTAGGTTTTTCTAGGTTTTTGAGATCTCTCGAGCAGTGTGACATGCAAACTCATCCGGCAGTCAGAAGATCACTATCTCAGACACTTACTATTTTTACCAAGATCACTCCGGCAGCTGCCCAACACTTCAGAACCACAAACACAGCAACATGGAACCAGAACGAGGTCAAACGAAGACCATTTGAGCAGGTCAAGTAAGTGATGAGGACCCCATGGTGTAAATTTCAGGTCAAACGGAGTTGCAGAGGTTCAAAAATCAAGAACTTGCTATCTTTAGCATGTCCATAAAAAGGAATTAAGGTTTCCTAAAAAGTAGGGCGAAGCACGACAGTTACACAAATGCAGCATCTGGTCACGATCAACATCCTTCAAGCAATCAGCACACAAAGTTTGAGCTCATTCTGAACAGTTACTATTTTTAGTAAGTCACAAAAAATAGCAAGTACATATAGGCATCAGGCGCCAGCAACTCAGTCACGTCACAGGGTTCGAGAGAAAGCGAAAATCAAGCTTTGTGGAGCTAGAAATTAGCTTGAAATGCAAAAATTGAGGAACTTTCTAAAAATAGCAGGTTAGGGCAAGCTGGGGGCACCATGAACAATTCGCCCTGAGTCAAGCAAAAAGCTGGAAAATTCATCCAAGTCTAATAAACCGAAAGTTGGACACCTTCGAATCCGCCCTAGAAGCTTGAAGAGCCACAAAAAATTCACTAAGTCTGAGAAATTTGGATTCCAGCATGCCAAATGCGCCTTAGCTTGAGAGGCTAAAGTGGAAATTTGGCTAAGTCCTCAAAACTTTAAGCTCACCCATGAATAAGCGCCTTGGAAAGTTGGAAGAGACTTGAGAAAGTTTCTAGGGAATTTAAATTTGAAGCTGCCCATGTGAAATGCGCCCTTGCAAGCTTGGAGGAATTGGAAAATATTCTAAGTGTTTTAAATTGGACGCTTGACACTCCATATGCACCCAAGAAGAAGGAGGAAGCCTTGAAATTTTCTAAGGCATTGAAATTAAAAGCTAGCCATATCAAATGCACCCTTGGAGAGAAAGAAGGCTGAAAACATACTAAGTGTTGTAAACTGAAAGCTTGGACCCCTAAATGCGCCCAAGAAGCTGAGAGAGTTAGAAAGGTTTCTAAGGCATGTAAATTTGAAGCTTGACTACCTAAATGCGCCTTAACCCAAGGAGAAGTGTTGGAGATGTTTCTAAGTGTCATAAATTGGAAGGAGGGCTTATAAAATGCGCCTTGACATGGAAATGCATGGAAAACTTTTTGAGGCAAACAAACTGAAAGTTACACCCTTGATATGCGCCCAACTAGAAGAGAAGCTCCAAAAAAATTCAAGTATTGAAAATTTGAAGCCCAAGGTGTCAAATGCGCCTAACCTTGAGAAGGGAATGTTGAAATTTTCTAAGTGTGAAAAACTCAAAGCTTGAGGGATCATTTGCGCCTTGACTTGTGGAAAGAACTTTGGAGCCCTTGAAGATTGAGATAATTGGAGATTTTTCTAAAGGCTTTGAAGTTTGAAGTACCAACTCTCAAATGCGCCTAGACCAGGAAGGAAGACATGTTAAGATTATTTTGGCTAGGTGATGAAAAATGAAAGTTTGACTCCTTGATTGCGCCTAGACTAGGGAATAAAATGGAAAATCGTCTAAGTGTGGGGAATTGAAAGTCCACTATGATAAATGCGCCTAAGCTTGAGTGTGGTTTGAAAATTTTTCCTAAGACGTTAGAATTAAAGGTTCAAGGGTGGATATGCGCCTAACATGAAGTTTGGATTTTTTCTAAGTGAGAAATGAAAGTTGGCCTAGTAAAAAATGCCCCATGCTGGAGAAGTCAAATAAACTTCAATTAAAATTATTTTCCAAAGTTTAATAATCAAATGTCCCCCTTCGGTTAGACACATGAAATTTTGAAGTTGAGAAATATTTATAAAGAGGAAAATATTTTAAAAATGTTCTAGAAGGAAAATAATTTCGCCTGGTGATTTTAAAATTTTCTAGGGCGTTGAGATTAAATTTCAATAATAAATACACCATTGTTCAAGGATGAATTTTTATGCTGAAGTGATTTTAATAAATTTCTCAAAAATGCTTCAATCAACTGGACGTTACATGCAATCAAGGAGTGAAATTTTAAATTTTGAATGAGGAAAGAATCTCCAACAATAGTAAATTTTATGACAACTCTATGACAATTGCGCATAATCTTTTTGACAACTCGCCAGTCATCTGTCTGGAATTGGAAATATTCTAAGTAGTGGGGGAGTGAATTAATGGCAACTGCTAAACTGGGCACCATCTTTCAATTATATAAACTCTGAAGCTATTCATTTTTCTTCACAAAGTTGCAGAGTTGAGATTGTGAGAGCGCTGAGGTTGAAAGTGGCTGCTAAGTGAGTGAGAAATTTCTGAGTTGAGTAAATAATTTTTTTAAGTGCTGAAGTTGAAGTGAGTGTTGAGAAGGAGAAAATTCTAAAGGGAGTTGAGCTTGATTTTTCAAAGTGCTGAAAGTGGTATTGCTGAAAGTTGTTGAAGCTCAAAATTTGAATTTCAAAGTTGGAAATCTCGAGATTTGGAGTTGGTAGTTTAGTGCTGAAGATTTTTTTTATTTTCGAAGCTAACTCCATATGCCAGCCATCTCGTGGTAATTTTATTTTCTAAGTTAGAATTGTAATGCTTGAATTTTATTTTGCAAATGGCTGAAGTTCAAAGAGATGTTGCCGAAACAAGCAAGGCTGCAGGTAGAGTTGGGAATGCTGAAGCAGGCAAGGAGAATGCCTCCAGGCAGGCCATCATTAAGTAGCTGAACAAGTCATTCATTCCTGAATCTAAGTTCGTGTCAAAGCTAGGAGGTTTGACTAATACCAATCTCGATTCATTCAACCTCGAGGCATTCAAAAGGAGAATATATGGGCAAGGTGGTTATCCTCCATCAGTGACATCGCACAACATTGTGAGAAGTGGGTTGTATGCAGCTGTTGGTTTTCCACCAGCAATTCGATGTCCTGAGTTGATAATGGAATGTGCAAACTACTACAGGCCAGACCACTGAACAATTGTTTCTCCAGAAGGCATGTTGCTGGCCAACTTCGCACCTGAGGCTATCGGAAAGGTGTTTGGGATTCCAGTTGTGGACAGAATGTTGTACAAGTCTAAAGAAAGAGCTGATAAAATGTATGCCTCATCTTTCGATAGGTGTGCAAACAGAATCAACACATCATGGATGAGGAAGCCAAAGCCTCCTGGTGCCAAGTTGCCAAAGCAGATTATCTCAGAGGAGTTGAAACAAGAATACTGTGATTTAATCATGATGCTCAGTCGGGTGAATGGCAGCCCACAAGCGTATGCTTTTGAGCCTTGGATGTTCTTCTCCATCAGCGTGGTGTTGGAGGGAAAAGAGTATGTAGATTGGGAAAGAATGATCAGCAACAACATAGATGAGCAATTCAGAAGCCTGAGGAGAAAAAAGACATTTTATATGAGCTCGTATGTCATCTATATGCTAGCTTGGATGACGAAGTATAAGGGATTGACATACCAGGAGTCGAATGGATGTGGTTTCGGTCAGTTTAAAATCCATGAAGCTTGCAGGCAACTGCACCTGACTGATACCTCCAGCTTCAAGAGAGTGAACGATGCTTTCACTATGCACATCACCAGGACTCTTCAAAGGACACATTAAAGAATATCCAAGGATGCACAGAAGTTGATTGAAGAGTACGGGTACTGCTTTATCCAATTCCCGAAGTTCACTTACATAAGGCTGCCCAGGTTCCATTCATATACCTACCGACTGCCAAGGTACCCCACCGACAGAATGGTAATGCTCGAAGTGTCTAGGCAACTCATGGCCTACGACAAAATTATAAGGAAAAAGAAGAAAGGAGGATTGCACTTCCCTATTGTTATGGGAAATTCACTTGAGGAGTTCCCTTCTTTGCAAGCAGCTAAGGAAGCGAAGGATGAATTACAATTCTATCACCTCATTCTACACACCAGCCAGCAGGATTTTGATCCTCAAAGGAAGATTGGAATTGTACAACGTGAAGAATATAGGCACAAGGTTCATGTAGAATATTTTTGGGCAAATGTAAAGGATGAAGCTGAAATCAGAAAGAGGATGTTCTCCAGATTACCTCTGAAATTGATCAGAGAATGTGAGGTTGTCCAAGTTCCAGACCAAGTAGATGAGGATGCCAGCATTACTCACCCAGATTATGAGTCAATAAAGGACACGCTAGTCCCACCACCTGATTGGGCAGAATCGGAGATCACAGACTTAGACACATTGTCTATGCCTGTCTTAACTTTCACAAGGGGCTGGGTGGATAGACATGTTCACAGGCTTAAAAGCAGATCAATTGCCCTCACGTACAACCTCATGGGTGATCGAAGGCCACCGATATCAATAAAGAAGAGGAAACAAACCGCCCTGTAATGACCCCTGCCTGGACTTATAATAATATTTCCGATTTCCTTGTTGTTCACAATGTTTGTCCACTAATTTATGGTTTTGTAATGGAGCAGAATAAGAGTTTCCAAGATTGAACAAAGGTATTGCATAAACTCAACAGTCTAGTAGAATGTATGTAATTATGCTCTATCTTGATTGATTAATATTGCTATGCATGTTGACAACAAAGTATCATGCCCAGGCTTCTAGACAGGACTGCAATTTCACTATATTGCCAACTTTACTAAATACATGAACATAAGTCTCCAAACTTCTATACAGAGATGCAGACATTCAATTGAACATGGGAAGTAACTGACATATGACCATCTCAGTAAAATATGAAAATTCATATACATTCCGTTACTGAGTTCAAATGCACAGAGATGACCTTCAATGAAATATCATTAAAGTGCAACATAGAACATTATATTCATTCCAAGCGTTAAAACTGTGAAGCCGGAACTAATCAAAGAACTCTTTCATTCATTTAAAGGCAGTTACGTACCCAATACAAGACCAAAATCAATAATCAATCAGCATGAAGTTCGATAGCTTTTCTCCTGGAAGTCACACGTCCTGTTGTTGCTTGTCTCTGATGAATATTCACATAAGCATTGGCAGATCATAGGTACTGCCATATTCTGTGCGCCGACCTAGCATCAACAAATACCCGAACAGAACATAATGACTCCTCCAGATTAACAAACATCACAACCCGATAGCTGAGTCTTCATAGTGCGGTAGGCATATAAGTGCCATCTTCAAATAACATGATGTTGGGCTTAACAATTCCGTTACACCTTTATTGATCCCCTATTCACACGATATTACTCACGTTTCAATATGGTGTGTACAAAAATACGACCGTCTAATAATACAACAAAGAAATGACGCTTAATGATAATCCTTCGGCATGCGTAACCAAGTATATTAACGGACTCTTAAGAAAGCAGTGGTGGTTCTATATTCGGTGGCTAGCAAAGTCCGCTCCTTGGAATATCTCCTTTATTGGTGACGCCCTCAATAATTTTCAATACAAAGGCTTAATAAGGCTCGATACTCTTTCCAAACGGCTTAATCTTCCAACGCCAATGATAAAGGAGTCAATACCCGATATCGGAATGTTCACGCCCAATGAATAGAACAACTGTGCTTCCAGATACGTCTATCAATGCTCTGTATCCAAGCAATATCATGCAATATTAAGTGTCTGGGACAAACAGGGAATTCATATACAAACTCGCCCGTCTCCTCCAAATGCCTTCAACAACTATTGAATGTGTTTCTCCATTAGCATCTGTAAGCAACACTGAATAAATGCAAACTGTTATTAACTACTAAGAGAAAACTATGTTGGGGTTTCGTCCAACAAAGCAAGGGATTCTGAGAATCCTCGTTCCCAGTATTTTCCCAAAAGACAAAATCCATTCAATTCTCCATGATGCCTTGTGTCGGCTCTCAAAGCCCATATAACTTTGCCCATTCAGTTTTGGTAACTGATTTATTTAAATATAAATGGCTTATAAAACTTTAATTTCAATATCATAACATTTCATATAGCCATAAATATTAATTAATTAATTAATTAAATAATTAAAATGTCTTCTAAAATAATTAAAGACAATTTTAATATTTAATTAATTAAACCAAGTCCTCTTTTGGGCAAATAAAATAAAGGGACATCACAGTCCTCCTTTCCCAGAGATTGTTTGTCCCAAGCAATCGAATACCAAACCGCTACTCCGCTCTGATATACAAACCATTAAGCCACAAGATATGAAGCAACTTGCCAAGATCCATGTGGACAATGTAATCAACCATGACAATACCTGGATCCCAACCCAATCTCAAAAACACTGCTCTACCAATTAATTGCACCAATCTATTATCAGTCACCCTGTTATGCCACAACAACCTGTGAAGCACTCGATCCAGCCAGCAGATCCCTGGATCCCATACTATAATAACTCTGTCATAGCACACCAACCTGTGAAGCACTTTGCTTGCCAAACAAATTCTTGGATCCCACACTGTGATAATCTCGTCGTGCCCAAAGTTGTGAAGCAACGCAACAAGATCCAAAAGAAAAAATGCATCAATCATGTCAAGTCCAGGATCCCAAATTATCCTTGGTGCATAATCAATCATGCCGATCTGCCATGTGTTGTTGTTACAAACCCAAACATCATACATCCAACTAAGCATCTCACTCCAGAAGAAGCCACAAATACCTCTAATGTTAGAAGATGATAGAAACTCATCACCATGTCTACCTACATCAGGGAAAGGACGATGCAAATTCCTCCGACTTCTCCAACCAACTGCTAAAAGAAAATTCCATTCAGCACGAGGAACTATGATCATGCATGCCCCATATCTGGAAGATAAAATAGCTCCATATGCATTATAAGGAAGTAGTGAATCAATAACCTCTCTAAGAGTGTTAACATACTCAAACAAATCTGATCCAGCAATGCCACCATTCACGCATACTCCTTCATAAGCTGGTCTAAAGGATGTAAACTCAACCATGCGAGCCTCTAGAAAAAATAACTCCTCAAACTCACCATGAAAATTCAAAGGCTCAACCAAATCTGCCCTATGGAAATCAATATATGCATATGAAGACAAGATATTAGTGGCTGGTCCACTAATTGTATGCTCAACTTTACAATCACATCCCACACTTGAAACCCACATATCATTTGCACCATTAGGATCAAGAGCCTCCTCATCATCCAACTCAAAGAGTGGATTATCTAAAGTTAAGTCAGCACTCAACTCAAAAAGAGGGTTGTCAACAATGGATGAATATATATTATTAACTTTTTCATGACCATAAACAACATACTCGTGAGGATGGGAAAGTAAACTGCTATTGTCCCAAACGAGCATTTGGGATTCCTGCATGCTTTCTTTGGAGTCACTAAACACCTCCAAATCTTGATCTTCCTCCTGGTCCTTCCAAGAGAGAAGTGGTAGTGTCTCACCTAACTCAACATCAAATGAAGTCATCAAGTTGCAAGATGTTTCCTCGTGAAGCTCCTCAATTCTCCCATCAATTTGTTCACATTCCATGTAACTTGTATTTTGCATCCTAGTAGAGGCTGCTATAGAAGATGCATTTTCATATTTATGATGAGACATATTCAACTGAAGATGTAGATCCACAATTTCCCAGTCTTGTATGCCCACTTCTAATTTTTCAACATGCGTAGGAGTGATGCCACTTTGAGAGTCAATGATCACACTTGACGATGCATCCATACAATTGCTTTTGGAGTCCAAACTATCACTATCCAAATCAACCTCATGCTCTTCATCAATTGCTGATACAAAATCAGACTCTGAGCAATCTGAATACTCACCAAGCTTTGCATGGATGAATTCACTGTAAGGTTCATGTGATGACAAAGAACTGCCGGCCAAACTCAAGAAATCAGAATCATGTTCATCAATAATCTCTCTGAGAACTACCGTACCCTGCCTATTGCTTGAGGCTACAAACTCTTCCTTCACATCTTCCACCATGAATGATGGGATAGCGTTGTGATCAACCAAAGAAGCACCGATGAAACCCATGCCTTCATAAGATTTATCAGTCGAAATCCTTATGCCACCCACCATAAAACTTTTGCATTCTTTCACAAATGCTACATGTGGTTCCTCTAGTAAGATTACACCTGATTCTATCATTTTGCCATCATGACCCGAATCTACCTGCCTATCAAATTCTTTGCTGGGATTTTTACAAACCTCACCTGTAGCCATCATGTCTACTTTTTTTCCTTGTTCCAAACCATCTTCATCTAATTGTTCACAGTCCATGTCTCTGGCATTGACTTCTTGCCCTTGCACAGTGGCTGCAACACACAACTAATTTTCTACTTTGCGCACTGAATTATGAACCTTACTCAACTGAAGGCGAAGATCAACAATTTCCCTATCTTTGTCCTCCACCAATTTGACAGTCATGTCTCTATCTCTCAGTAATTGCAAGTAATCCCCTTTTATGAATTCCAACGCTTCTTCGATGGACTACAAATGTGTATGAGAAATACCAGTTATCTTTCCTTTTTGCCTCTCCTCAATTTGTGTTGTCCAAATGAGGTTGTTGTACCCCAAAATTAAAATTTTTGTTATACTTAGACATTTTGAAGAAATGAGTAAAAGTCTTGTCAAAACAGTCAAAAAGGTCAAAATTTGGGTGTGCATGTCTTGCATGGAGGGTTAAAACGCAAAAT
The DNA here is from genome assembly GCA_007258455.2 of Sequoia sempervirens. Classification (NCBI taxonomy): domain Eukaryota; kingdom Viridiplantae; phylum Streptophyta; class Pinopsida; order Cupressales; family Cupressaceae; genus Sequoia; species Sequoia sempervirens. The sequence goes on from VDFB02159942.1 coordinate 10,604, forward strand.
TTTCAATTTCTGACGATCTGGGTCTGCTAAGAGCAGCTTAACCTACAAAACCCAGATCTCAGTTTTTCATCCCTAAAATTTAGGAAAACTGCTATTTTTAGAAATTTTCTCGAAATAGTAACGTTTTCTGGGTTTTTCTGGGTTTCTTTCGAAACGGATACTGGCAAAATTTTCTAAAAATAGAAAGTTGGTCCAACAGGGTCCGAACTGATTTTGATTGGCTCAAAATGTGTCTGTATCAGGCTGGTGCAGTCAGAATCTTAAAATAGTCAGTTTTGCCCTTGTGGGTCTATTCCGCTTTTTTCAGAAGTATATATGGAGTTCCGAGGTCATCAATGGAAGTCATCCGACTGCCAGGCGTCAATGTTAGCATTCAAACTTCCGGCAAAAGGTGAAACGATGAACATGCACGAGGAACGAGGAAGAAAGTTGAAAAGTCATGAATTTTTTCTAACACTGCCGAGTTTGGGTGCCCCTGTTGAAGAAAGGCGCCCATCTTTTTAGGGCATCAGATGAGTGAATTAGGGTTACGGTCTCCAATGAAAGTTGTTCAGTGTTCAATCAGCTTCGCGATGGATATCCCCGTCAGAGCATCCGACAATCCAGTCTCCAGCAAATTCAAGTCAAAGTGGAAGGTATAAAATGAAGATCTGAAACTTGAAGATGAATAAATTGAGAATTTTTCTAAGTCTGGAGAAACTGGGCGCCCTAAGTGAAGAAAGGCGCCCAACTTTTCAAGGGTGCAAACAGTTGAAATTGCAGTCAAAGTCATAACGAGATGTCTTCAGAATGCAACAAGCTTTCCAGTGAGCTATCCAGCACGACAAACGGAGCTCGCAGTCACCAGATTCAAAGAGCTGAACAGAGGGTCCGACGAGAGTTGAAAAGAAAAATCTAAAAGCAAAGGTGAAAAAGGTGAAAAATAAACTAAGTGTTGGTAAAGTGGGCGCCCCCAGTCAAGATAGGCGCCCAAGCTTTTGAAGGGTTAAAAGCTACTTTTTGGCAGAAGTGTTTCCAGAAGACCCCTCCTAAAATCCTCTCAGCTTCGCAACAAGCTCAAACATTTATCAATCCGACGCCCGGAGCTCAAGATTCAACAAGGTCGCCCGAAGAAGTGAAAGACATGAATAAATTGAAAAATTTTCTTAGTCTGGTGGAAGTGGGCGCCCCCCTTGAAGAAAGGCGCCCAATCTTTAAGGCCTTTAAATGATGGAATTTGCAAAAGTAACGTCCAAGAGTGCCTCATCAAAATCAGTATGGCTATCCAACGAAACATTCAGACAGTCAGTCGGATCAGCGTAGCTCCCGGAATCAAGGATTCATCAGAAAATCAAAGGGAGAAGGAAGAACTTGGAAATCAAAAAATGGCCAACACTGGAGAAGTTGGGCGCCCCTAGAAGGAAAAGCCTCCTACGAATTCGGAGGTCGAAATCAAGTTTTTAGCCGGAGGTGCCTCCAGAACGTCTTCTTCAGAATCAGTCAGGCTCCGCCGTGAACCACTCAACTCGCCTGTCGGGTAAACCTATCAACGAGAAATCAGTGGCGAAGTGGCATGTTAAAATTGAGAAAAGTTGAAAAAGTTGAAATTTTGACTAACACTGGTGAAGTTGAGCGCCCCTCTTGAAGAAAGGCGCCCAAAGTTACATGCCTTAGAAGATTTTTGAAGATTTTCAAAATTTCAAAATTTGCAAGAAGAAGAGGATGGCGTCCAAATTCAAAGAGATGAGATTTAGGGTTTTGAAATAAAAGCAAAAAGAAAGAAAAACCTAAATCAAACCCTAAGTCTATTTAACACTTCTTTTTCATGTATTTTTCATTATTTTTGCAGGTAGCATCCAACGGAGAAAGTTGGAGCAACAAGTTTGAAGAATTTTTGTGATTCAAGAATCCATAGTTGCTGGTTTTACATCAGATTTTTCAGACCAGCAAGCATAAACCCTTGTTTTTTCATTCTTTTTGTTCCAGAAGATCAAATTTTTCAAGCAGAAGGCCAAGGCTTTCAATTTTTCACTATCCGGGTCTTTTGCCCATCATCTTCTCAAGAATTTTTCAAGAACTTCATCAAGTTGCAGCAGCTGCTTTTATTTTGCATGTCAGTGAAATCATCAGTGCATTCAGTTTTCAACCATCTGGGTCCTCTCAAATCAAGTTTCTGGAGAAAACCCATATCACAGCTTTTTCAAGAAAATTTCAAGTTCTAGAGTTGGCTGCTTTTTCGATCAAACGTCGGTGTTTTTCAAATCTGATCAACTGGGTCCATTTCTAACTGTATTCTAAACAAAACCCAGGTGCCAGCTTTTTCGGTGAAAATTTGAAGAAATTAGGGTTTGCTGCTTTTTTAGTTTGCATTCAAAATTTTCAAAAACGGGCGATCTAGGTTGTCTTGCAAAGAGATTCTGAAGAAAACCCATATCTCAGAAAAATTTCCAAAAAATTCGTCCGTTTGAAGAAGAAAAATCAGCATGCTAAAAATAGAAAGTGTGCAAAACTTGTCAGAATATAGTCGAGTTTACAGGCAATCTTCAAGGTTTTCGGTATGGAAAACACTCCCATCAAATTCAGAGCCAAACAAGTGTTGTATCATGATTATCTGGACGGATGAGGTTGAAAAGTACATTTTCAATACCACCATGGACTTAAAACTTCATCATCTCAGCTGAAGAACGAAAGGTGGTGTGATATGAGAAAGAGGAAAGGTATCGGAAAAGAGTGTTGCAATACTCTTCTGTTGGAAATCAAGAGAGGTGTCAAAAACATAAAGTTGCAAAGCCGCCAAGTTATCAATTAGTGAATCATCTTTTTGGGCAGCGATGTTTTGCAAGAATAGAACTCATAAAACAGTTGAAGAAGTGAAAGATTCTCTAAAGGCAAAGAGATCTTGGAGAATCAGAATATTGCCTTAGTTGGCATAGATGCACCAAACCGGGACACAATTTCCAATTTTCTAAGCGGATGAGATCAAGCTTTAAAGCAGCCTTCTTCTAGAAGCTTTCTTTCTCGTTTTCTTTCTATTCTTGGAATGATCCTTATCTATTCTTTGAGGATAGAAAGAAGATAAGATGTAATAGTTGGCATTTCCCACTTTTTCTGCTTTCTAGGGTTTTAGATGTTATCTTCTTTCTAGATTTAGTAATAAAGCTTGCTTGCTGAGCAAGCCCTAGATTGTGAAAGCAAGAAGATTTTAGGGTTCCCTACTCCTCTGCTTGTCTATAAATAAGAGCCTTTGCTCATTAGTTTCTTTAACGGTTATTGTGTTAGCAAATTGCGAGCCTGTATTGCAGCAAGTTGTTATTCAGTTTCAGTTCACTTGTGTTGTGATAGCAAATTGTTGAGCCTCTTTAGCCAACAAGGAGTTAGTGTGATTGCTATTTCTATTGTGTAAGAGCAAGATTGCAAGCCTCTTTAGCTGCAATTTCTTGTTCCAGGCATGTTAGAAGTGAGCTTTGTTCTAGAAGTTTGAGTAATAAAATCATGAGCCTCCTTTGCCTTGGTCCAAAATCTCAGATTTCCGTTATTTGTGTTATGCTTTTATGATCTCGATTTCAGCTTACATTGAAGTGTGTAGATGTTTGTTGGAAAAGAGTTTATTGAAGCACTTTGTCAGAGAATCATCCTTGTCCATTTCTAATTTCTCTTGCTCTGCTATTACTTGAGAAGTTAGAAACGTCTTTAGTCTTAAGTTAGTCGTAGTTGAAGTTCTTAAATCAGAAAATCTCAGCTGCGGCGTTTGTGTTTTATAAACCTTGTGCTCTAAGCTGATCAAAAAGATAGGCAACTTAGTTTTGGTTTACTTTCTTGAATACCATCAGCAAGAGGGAGCTTCCCCTCCTAATTTGAAGAGAAATTTATCTGTGCATAGCTGTCCGTTTCAAATACGCATTCCAGAGGTGTGAATTTAAACGCCAACAGAGGTCTTCAATATGTTTATGAGTATCATCCATCCCTGATAACGCTTTCACAATTTTTTCTTCCTTCACCATAAATTGACCTTCCAAATCTTCCACTACAAGAGGCTTTTGTTCCCTAGCATCGGAGTGATCTTGGTTGCCATGAACTATCTTACCCGATTTGTCCTCATGAGTGGGGAACTCGTTAACAACAGAATCAGTCATCTCATTTGTGGCTGCATTACAATTCACAATCTCTTTTGTAGAAGCTTCATGTGATCCTTCTTGGAAGGATGTTGATGTAGCCTTAAACTCATCACAAAATCCTCTCCTTGTATCCTCATATACTAATTCCGCATGTTTCTCAAACTCTTCATGAATATTTTTGCAAATCTCCCTATACTCTTCTTGTGCAAACAAAACTTGAGCCTGAGTCTCTTCACTTGTAGGTGTGGATGAGACGTTTGATTGCTGAGATTTTCTTGACAACAAATCTGCAAGGCGCTGCAAATTCCGATTAAACTTTTGTTGTGATTGAGCAAAACCACAAGCCATCTTTAGTTGCAATTGAGCAAGGTCTTCCAAATGCTTCTCCAAACTAAGCTTCTTTTCCTTTACTGGTGAGTCAGGAAGAAAGGCAGGAATCAATCTTCTGCTCTGAATTCTATCCATTGATGTAACTGTAGCTATAGCTGAATACCTTCATGCTGGCAAGATAGTGGCTCTGATACCACTGTAATGACCCCTGCCCGGACTTTTAATAATATTTCCGATTTCCTTGTTGTTCACAATGTTTGTCCACTAATTTATGGTTTTGTAATGGAGCAGAATAAGAGTTTCCAAGATTGAACAAAGGTATTGCATAAACTCAACAGTCTAGTAGAATGTATGTAATTATGCTCTGTCTTGATTGATTAATATTGCTATGCATGTTGACAACAAAGTATCATGCCCATGGTTCTAGAGAGGACTGCAATTTCACTATATTGCCAACTTTACCAAATTTCCAATATATAGAGGATCATCAAGAACCAGAAACGGAAAGTAGAGATGGCGTTACAAATTTCCAATGTTCTTTTATCCAAGAAGGAGAACATGAAGAGGGAGGTAATTCCAATACATTTCAAGAAGGAATAGTCCTTGATGAAGAAGTTCAATCATGCATGGACAAGATAGAAGAAATGGTAAGCGGCTTGAGGCAAGATAATATGTTTAACAATGAATGGGCTACCAAGATGGAAGCAAAATACGAAATACATTTCGCGTCAGCGCTTGATCCAATGTTCACAGTCATGGAGGAATTGCTTGAAGAAATTGAAACTAATGGAAGGCTACATGATAAACAAACAATTGTGACAGAGATAGAAAATGAAGAGCAATTCAGGTTGGGGCTTGATCCATTGTTAGGGGTTCAAAAGGAGCCAACGCACGAAATGATCCAGATTTCCAAATGCCCTCTTGAATCGAATTCCCGCCCCACTCCACCCAGTTTGGATCGTGATGTTGATCTACATATTTCAGATGCAAGTGGTATGGTTCACCATCAACTTCGACCTCCTGATAAAGCAATGGATGACAAGCAAGAAGTCATGTCTGCGGATGAAGACCACCAGGTTGTATCTTTCCCTATTATTGACTACAAGGAATATCATTTTGATTATGGGGATTTAGGAAAGAAAACTTGTTGGTGGATTAATCATGGTCCAGATGAGTTGCCCCAGTTACTAATCTTTCCTGAAGTTTTGCTTGAGTTTCAAATTGGTCCTTTGAAAGAATATTTTTTCGAGTTTAAAGATAAGTTTGCAAAGCTTCGCACCGTGACCGCTGCATTGTTGTTACTGCACATCCTAAGAAATCATGTTAGGAGTTGTATATACTTAGGTCTTTTAACTGTTGTTCGCTTAAATTTTTGTTTTCGTTTAGAGTAGGGTTTTCTTTCTGCTTTGTTTGCTTTAGATTAGTTGTCTTGTTTTCTTAGTTTAGTTTGCTTGCCCGTTTTTTTTTGCTTTCAATAAATGGGCTCCCATTTGTGAAAGGCGTTGTATCTTAAGAACTCTAGCGCCTGGGCTAAATCATGTTCAGTTCATTTCCGAGATAAATATTTGTGGATAATCCTCGAATCCTAGATTAATTGTTTCTAAAGTATCTTAAGGTTAAGGTTAGTACTTGACTGGAAAAGGAATCATCTATTGTATCTTGACACCGAGTCTTACAGTTATTATATCTTACACACTTAATGAATTCTCTGAGCCATTATGGTCTCCCAGGTGAAGTCATGGAAAATCAAAAGTCTTGCTTCAGCGCCACTATAATGCTCAAACCCATGTGAGCTTCATTGCTTACAGGCCAAATTGTGGAAAGATGTGAAAACAAAAGAATATCAAAAAAGAAAAGAATTATCAAAAGAAAGAAAAAATGAAAAATCAGAGCATTTGGCTTTCGGGTGTGCGGACATCTCTATAGGCGTGCACTCAAATCGATCAATCATCAAAAGAGGAAAACAAGAAAATCAAAAGAAAAACTAAATCGCCGGAAGTAGAGCAATCTCCGTGAGATTATAGCGATAACCTTGTCGGGGCTATAGACGCTCGCTGGCAGCAAGGCTCTATCCAAGGATGCTTTTGGAGTTAAGACAAATTACAAGCAACCGTGATGGAACCAAAGAGTCAAAATGGTCTTATGAGATGGGAATAAACGCATTTGCACACACTTGTAACTGCAGGATAAGGGGTCTTGATACAGTTTAGGATTCCTTTTTCCTTTTGAGTACTCTCCTCATCCAAAAGGTAAGTTAGTTAGAATTAATCTAAGATGCTGGGTTTGAAGTGGGTACTGTCTTTGAAATGTTCAGGAACATTTATTCAGGTTGGCGCTAGATGTTGTGACCTTTTCACACATCGCCCCATTGCAAATGGGGACCCATCGTTTTTTTTGCTTTTTGGTTTTGCCTTGGCGTCGCAACTGCTTATCACCAGTTCTTTTTGCAATGAGGAGTTTGAGTTTTGAACGGTCACCCGAGTCAGTTGAAGAAATTGAGCCTAGATCACTGTGCAAACATTGCCATCACGCTTAGAAGGCCTGGGAGACGAAGATCGACTGTCGTTTCGGTCGATTCTGACACTTCCATATTTTTAGGGTTTCTCATCCCGGGCCCCCTATTTTTTAGGACCTATTTTTTGGGCACTTTTGGGCAATTCTGGGATCCCTATTTTTTAGGGTCTATTTTTGGAAAGTTGCTATTTTTGGAAAATTTCTATTTTTAGAAAGTTTCTATTTTTAGAAGGGTCACGAGTTTCAAAAACGCACTCAGAAGTTCGAAACGAGCAACGAAACTCTCAGAAAATCGATTCGAAGATTTTTTGAAATTTTGGCAAAAATCTGGAAAATCACATAAAAAAGTTCAAAAATCTGGAAAATTCATTCGAAAATGGTGAGAAATTCTGGAAAATCACAGAGAAATCTGGTAAAAGCACTAAAAATGGTTGAAGATTTGATGAAATCCGTCAAGAAATCTGGAAATTCGTAAAAAATCTGAGCATTCATGGCGATCTGATCATGGTGAAGGTAGTTTATGACTGAACAATCATGGAGGAGACTAGAAATCTGCCTGAGTATGAAGTTTACCAGCGTGAAAATGGAGTTTACCAGTCAATGAAGCTTCAGCCAGGAAGTTAAATGGCAACAGATCTGAGCAAGTCCGCCCTATGGAAAAGAGGAAATGGTATGAAGTCTGATCAAGTTCGCTCTTCAAATGGCTATCCAACAGCCAAAGCCCGCCTTACCAAAGAGTGAAATGGTCAGACACAAGCTGAAGTCCGCCCTTGTGTGGCTGGGTAAAATTTGTCAATGGCATAAAAAATCTGATCAATGGCCAACAATCTGCTGAAGTCCGCCCATGGAGAAAGAGGAAAATGCCTAAGGCAGTGAGGCAATGGTCAACCACAAGCCAAAGTCCGCCCTTAATGAAAGTGTCCAATGGCAACAAATTTAAGGAAGTCCGCCTTGAGCCTTGTCCAATGGCCAAAAAAGTAAGGAAGTCCGCCCTGTCCAAGTATCAAGTGGCAAGCCAACCTACAAAGTCCGCCCACTAGATGGCAAGACTATAAAGAGAAGTCTGCCTTAGTCAAAAAGGAAGTGGCAATAAAATCAAGCAAGTCCGCCCTTGTATGGTCAACAGATGAGTAAAGTCCGCCCTCCAACCAATTCAATGGCATGAAAATCTGCTAAAAGACAAAGTTAAGATGGAAAGCCAAAGAATAAAGTCCGCCAGCTGGAATAACAAATGGAAAATGTTTTTATAAAGTCTGTCAGCTTAAAAGGCACATGAAAAATCTCCAAAGTCTGCCAGCTGGAGAATTAGATAAAGAAAAAAAAACATTTGGAAAACTTTTTAGGAAGTGCGCTCAGCCCAAATAACAAATAGAAAATGTTTTAGCAAGTCATTTAGCAAGTGCTTTATGAAGTCTGCCAGCTGGAAAGTGAATTGAGGAAACATCTTAGGAAGTGCTCCCAGCCTAAAAAACACTTGGAAAATATTTGACAAAGTCAAGTCACCTAATGGCATAAAGTTTTTTGAAGTGGGCCCACCTTCAAAATGAAATGGCAAAGACTTAGTAAACTCCGCCAGCCATAAGGAAGATAATGGCAATAAAACAATTGGAAAATCTGCCTATAGATAAAAGGCATGGCTTAACAAATGACAAAGTCCGCCTTGGGTAAAAGTCAAAGTGGCAACAAAATGTGCTAAGTCCGCCTAGCCAAAAGGAGAAATGGCTTAACAAAGATCAAAGTCTGCCTATGAAAAAGAAAGAAAAATGGCTGAGGCATAGCCAAGGCAAAGAAAATGGCAAAGTCCGCCATGTGTTGGAGAGTATAAAAATTAAAATTCGCCTAAGTCCAAACCTTTGGAAAGCTAAAATATGCAAGGCCCTTTGAATATTCGCCCAAGTGACCAAAGAAATTTTTTGCCATGGCTGGGAAAATGTTGGAAAGATTAAGAAAATCTTCAAAATGAAATTGGATTTGGCTAGGAAAATGTTGGAAAGATCAAGAAAATCTTCAAAATAAAATTGGATTTGGCTAGGAAAATTTGTGAAAGATCAAGCAAATGGCTAGGAAAATGCCGGACATGGCGAAAGAATTTTGGACAAAAGACAAGTCATGGCTAGAAAATCTTTGGACATGGCTAAGAAATGTTGGACGTGTCTAGAATAAAATTGGACATGGCAAGAAAATTGTCGAAAATCAAGAGAAGTTCATGGCCAAATAAAATCGGACGGCAAGAAAATATGGCCAACAAAAGAGGATAATGGCCAGATAATTTTGGACGTGGCAAAATAATTTTGGACAAGAGGCAATTTTCGGACAAAATAAAATTGGACGTAGCTAGGGAAAAGTCGGACGTGGCTAGAGGAATGTTGGACGAAAAAATATTTGTGGCTAAATAAAACTGGACATGGCGAGATAAATTTTGGGAAAGGGCGAGAAAATATGGCCAAATAAATTGGACGGAAAGAGAATTAGAAGCTTGAAAATGAAATTTGTAAAAATCTTTCAAAGCTTATCTTGAAAAGTTATCTAAAATAAATTTGTTTTGTTTTACTGCAGGTGGATGACTACACAAGGCAAAGGAGGTCTGAACAAAGAAAGAACCAATTATTCAAGGAGGGCTGAACGAAAAGAAATCTTTGCTACATCACCTTTGTATGCTTGCCTCTCCTCCACGCGCTCAACATTGAATTGGCATGTGAAGAAATTCTAAAGCAACCCAAAAGGAAAGACTTAATAACTTCAAGTCTAAACAAGCGCTCCGAGGCGAGGTAAGAAGAAGAAGCCAAAGTCATCCAAGATCGAAGCACAAAGGATAAAGTCACTGGCATAAGAAAATATTCTAAGGCAAGAAGAACAAAACGACCAAGGAAGGCATCCAGCACGCCGAGATGGCGCCTCGTCATCTTCCGACCAATCAAATCATTCCAAATCAACATGCAACAACTTTCTATTTTATCTGTTGGTTCATATTTAGCAAGAAGGACAAGTGTCCTCGAATGCAATTTTCTCATTGGTCGAAGGGTAGCAAACCCTAATTAGGGTTTTATTTGTAATCTTGGCCGTTGATTCCAAATCAATCTTGGCCGTCAAATTGTAATTGGGGAGCCTATAAATTGAGCTCAACCCCTCATTTGTAAAGCATGGGAGCATGTTGCAAAACATGTTGAGATAAGCAACTGTTGTAAGATTGCCAAAGTAATAAGTAATGCATGCATTGTTCTGATGGTGATTGCTTCTCTTATTTTGGAGTTGTCATGGTTCTTATCCCTCATCATAGTTTAGATTTCTTTTCATGTATGTTAGATGAATGCAAGATTTGATAAGTATTGATTTATGGTGAAACTTTTTGCTCATACTTTCTTTGAACGGATGATTTTCGTTCAATGCGTAAAGTTAGCCTGAGCTTACTTTGTGGATTCTTAACTTCTGTCTGAATAAATATTGTTCGATTGGAAGGTAGTTATTCATGACGTGAAAATCATAAACACAACTCTCCCTTGAAGATTGCACTGGCTTTGCGTAGTTGGCGCGTTCCCTGCGTGGCAAAACAAAGTTTAGTTTTGTTTCACCGAGTCAATACCGTCTCTTGGATTCTTAGGAGTAGATTAGTGCTTCTGAACCCTTCTCCTTTTTCAGTTTGTTTGACCCATGACCCAAGCAGTAGAGCTTCATTGTCTAGACCTTCATTGTGACTTGAACAAGCCTAGCGTAAGTCCCTTTGTGTTACCAGCATAATCACATCAAACCACAGAGCTTATCCGCACTCATCTTAAACATTGGAATTACCGTATGATCTTTCTTGCAATCTTAGCATACGAGGTAGTTTTTCAAGAGGGGATAGAGCGTCTTTGGACTCTTTATTCTAGAATGTTTGTTGTGTCATAAAACACGCATCAACATGTCCTAAAACTCTTATGACTTTCATGATCCACATGCACATCGGAGTTTCGCGATTTAGAGGACAAGGCTTCAGCAGAGATTAACACCCGAGAGGCTTGAGAGGATCTAGAGGGGTTGTGCATAGGCCCAAAAGCTCCATTTGGTTCCTCTTCAAGGTGATGTCTTCAATTTTCTATGAACACAAGAATTCTTCGAAATTCGATCATCAACTCTGTTGTACCCCAAATAAATTTTTTGGCATTCTGTGTAAATTGAGCTAAATCTTGTTAAAATGCCATGAAAGGTCTGTTTTAGGTCAAACCAATCATAGAATCTTGGTGGGTTTCTGTCAAGGAACACATGTACAAAATTCTGAAAAATTGAAAATTAGGGTTTTTTCCCCTATTTTCAGGGAAATCCCCTGAAAATAGGACCTTCCCAGAAATGACCGAAAATGATTTTGATAGGCTTAAAAGGCTTCACGATCACATTGGTCAAGTCAGAATCATCAAAAGACACGTTTTACTCTGGTGGGTCTATTTCTCTTTTTCAGGAACGAAGTTAGGAGCTCCACAGCCATTAATGGCAGATTGGCCAGTACCAGGTGCTGAAAGCTAAGCTTCAAAAGCTTCAACGACACAACCATGGCGGAAAAGGTCGAAAAAGATGCTGTTTGACGAAGGAGATTCCTGAAAACGAAAAAGGTCAAAATTTGACTAACTCTGGAGATGTTACGAAGGGGAGATTGCTCACATGTTGAAAAGGCGCCTTTTTCAAGCAGGGGCGCCCATGATCTTTGAAGGTCAAATGAAGTCAGTAAGATCATCCGAAGCAGTCATTCTCAACGTTTGATTGCTGGCTCAACAGTGAAACAAACATCCAAATCATCTGATGAATGGATCGTAAGCGGCTGCTGACAAAGCAAAAAGAGGCAGTTGAGGAACTATCAGGAAACCACAGATAAACGATGAAGTTCTAAGAAAAAGAGCCTTTTCAAAAGAAAGGCGCCCTTTCTTTTGGACTTCCAGATGCTGACCAATGACAAAAGGCTTCCTTTGATAACCTTCTCAGCTCAAGCAAATCTCGGAAACGCAACTGCAAGCATCAATACCTGACAGAGCAGTCAACGGATAATCTGGATCAAAGTAGGCAACTTGTCAGATGAAAATAATCAAGCTAAAAGGCAAAAGCGCCCTTTTCAAGGAGGGGCGCCCTTGGATAAAGGAACCCTAATTTGAGATCCAGATTTCCCGAAGACAGTCATTCTTAGCAGAACAGAGCTGGGTACCTGATGAAACATCAAGTGAAAACATCTGACTCTCCGATCAACGAGAAATCCAGATCAAGGCACGAGAGGTCATTTCAGAAAGCTGAAGAAAGAAGATTGAAAAAATCACTAAGGCACTGGCAAAAGCGCCTTTCCTTGGGAAAGGCGCCCATTCTTTTGGAGCCCTAAACTCAGCTTTTTATCATCATCTCTCCCAGGCACTTCTCTTCAGTTTGGATCTAGCTCCGCAGTGAATGTGTCCGTGACGTCTCAGGATCAACAGACAACGCTAGATTCAAGATCAAACAGAGGGTTTTCAGGAGAAAAATACTTGAAAAACTTGCAAAAGACCAAAAGGGACGCCTAAAAGAAGTCAAGGGTCAATTTGTTGACTAAAGTCAAAAGCTTTTGAGTTAAAATTGGCTAAAAGGCTCCACGATCAGTGGAAATCACCTTTTCAACTTTAGATCAAGCCCAAATCACCTTTTGAGCTTGTGTTAGGTCCCCAAATTTGTGGATCTGAAGCTTAAACATACATATTCAAGGTGAAGGCGTCCCATTTCATTATTTCATTGCAGGATAAAAGATCAAAAACAGCCACAAGCTCTCAAGGACGCCATTGATAGATCTGAAGGAGGTTTTCATCCGTTCTTCAATTTTTCTTGCAGATCTGAAGCAGAAAAGGATCACTATTTTGAGGATTGGACCCAGAGATAGATTTTTCAGAGAATCAGATAAAACTTCCAATCCATCTTCTGTCTATTTCCTCTCTTCTGGTCTTAGGTTTTCTTGCATTTGACAAAAAAGCAACAGGCTACATCAGATCAGATCAACTGGGTAGATTCAGCATAATTTTCCAGAGAAACCCATCTCGACAAATTTTCCGAGAATCAGCAAACTTGCTGCCCCTATTTTTGGGGGTTTTTCCGAAAAAGTTTCAGAATCAAAATTCTGAGGAACTGGGTTTGTTCAGCATTGAAGCACGAGCAAAACCCATGTGCCAGATTTTTCCCGGAAAAATACTTCTCGGCAGGGCGCTATTTTCAGGGGTTTTAGGAAGTTGTCTGAACACATCCGTGTTTACAGTCAACAGGCGAGTTCTTCTTCATAGAATGACAATTTGGCGTCCTTGGGCTCCAATTGAGCAACCAGACCTTGCACCAGCAACTCTCCAACCAGATCTTACACACATTGCTGGAGAGCAAACGGACATCATCAGTAGTCTGCGGATCTTTATCTTTGAAAAGAATACATCTCCCGCTCAGTGGAGAGCTGCAGCAATTACTCTGGACGAAGAAGAAAGAAAGGCTAATCTTGCAGCAAAAAGACCGATATTACCACCTCCCGCGTGGCAGTAAGCACCTTGGCTTACCAGCTGCGAAGAGGTCATTCCAAGCATGGAGCCGCCAAAAGTTACCAAGAGCAACGACTTGCACAAGAAAAGGAGATGGCGTGTCATCAAAACATTGACTATCTGAAAACGGAAGAAGTCAACACAAATCAAGAAGCTGTTGACCGGAAGTGATGATGAGGTGTCAGACACCTAGGAAGGACGTCCTACCCTCCAAGTGGCATTCATGAGACTTGAGTTGACTTGATGCTTCTTTCCAAGTCAACTCAAGGTGCTATTAAATGTAGTTGGAGTTAACTTGATGCTTCTTTCCAAGTTTAACTCCACTTTCCTTAAATCATGCATTGTCAGATCCCACTAATTAAGGATGTCTAATTGGCTTCCATGATTTGTGGATCTTAGATCTCCACTAAATGTGGATGTCTATTTTGGAGGGATATTTTACATTAAAGTTTACCTTTAGTTTACTTTCAGTCAACTGAAGTAGTTTCCAGTTGACTCTTTGTTGACTTTCAGTTAACTGAAGTAGCTTTCCAGTTAACTGCTTGTTCCCCCTATTTAGGAATAAATCTTGCTAATTGATTGGCAAGAACTCATTGTTAACTCAAGGAGATTTTGGGGTTACCCACTCCTTTGAGTTCTATAAATAAGAGCCTTGGGCTCATTATTTGTTTAACCTTTACTTGCTATGCAAAATTGCTGCGCCATTGTTGCCAACACTTTGAAAGCGAATATTTGTTCACTCTTGGATGAGAGTTCGTTGGACGATTGTAATTGTGCATGATTTCGTGCCTTTGCTTTCCCAACTTTTGTAGTTCGTTGATGAAGCATTGAAGAAGAATATCAGAAGGCGCTTGCATTTTGATCATCTTATTTGAGTTATGTCTACGTCCTGTGTCTAATAGCTTGTTGTCTCATTTCCCTCCTCGGATAGGAGTCCCTCCTCCTTGGATATTTGTTATTGACAGTTATCGTTTGATGTTGTTTAATGTGTTGACTTCCAAGCTATACTTCGGATAGGAGTCCCTCCTCCTTAGCAAGCTCGTTGGCCAAGGCATCGTGATTTTGTTGTTTCTAGTAGACTATTTCCTAAGCCCATACCTCGGATAGGAGTCCCTCCTCCTTGGCAGGTCTCGGATCTAGTTTACCGTGTAGAGTGTTTGCTTGTACCAACCTTATCCCGGTGTATACCCGAGAGTTCAGAGCCTCGGTCATATTCTCTGGAGACGGCGAATTCAAGTGATCCAACCATCCCATTCCCGCTCCTTTACCCTCATGCTCTGTTCATCTTGAAGGTATTGGATAGATAGAAGCTAGTTAGTCGAAGTTAAGATCTGCAGAAACCAGAGAAAAGCTTAGCTACGGCATTGTGTTTGTGCACCCTTGTGTCCTGCCGCTGAAGCATAAAAAGATAGGAACTTTAGTTAACATTTCCCTTCCCTACGCATTGCTCCCAGCAGAGAGGGACTTCTCCTCTTTAAATAACGAAGAAGTGTTGCAAAACATTTGAAATAGCTAAACGTTTACAATCAGCACTCCAGAGGTGCTAATTTAAACGCCAACAAACTCCTAAAAAAAAAAGGAGGAAACAACAACTAACTAGGAAAACCTTTTTGGTTGATGCAAGATTGCTTGTGAACCCAAAAGCTCTTGCATCAACTTGACAGCTAACTAAAACTAATTTGCCACCTCTATAGTCCTACTCTAGCAAATTTTTGGAACTGAAACTAACATTGTCAATTGTCTAATAGATTGCAAGAAATATTTGCATACATTTATTCATTAATTCCAACAATTTGATGGTCACCACTATGTATCTACAATGGTGTATCTCAATATCTTCATTGGCTCAATAAAGTTGAGTCTCCACCTCTTGTATAGTTCTAGGGGCTAGGATGGCTACTTGGGCATAAAATTTCTCTTTAGGAGCTTCCCCATTCTCAAACAGGTATCACAACCCAACACCCTTTCCTTTGCATCTCCATGAAGATGTAATAACCACCACTTGGTTGCTGCTAATTTTTTTCACTAAGCATCCAAAACTAAATAATTGACCAAGCATCTTCAATCTAATTTAGAAGTCCCAAATTCATAACTTTTCCAACCACCATCGTGGCAACAACTCAATGCCACCACTCATATACTCACACCAGAATATAATAAGCTCCCAATGTCAAGGTCATCCCTAGACCCAAACCTAAATCTCAAGATTCATTCCTAATGTTTGTACCTACATATCCCTCGTTGGGAATCAGAGGCTCCATAGTTTGTACACCAATGATAGACAAAATTCATCCTCTCCTAGATCTTTGATCTCGCTTTTAAACCACAACTATTCATTGAACTTATGTTTTCAATTGATCCAACTACAATAGAATGATAACAACACATTCCAATCAAGTGTTGGTTCCATGCCAACATTGGTGTATGAACACACACAAAACCACATAGGGACCATATCATTCTAACATCCCATATTCACACAATAATTGGCTCAAGCATATATCACCTATACACAACATGGCTAGCTCCCGCTTGTGTCACAAATACATGATGTGACTAGCTCTTATATACCTCACAAATACTCATTGTGATTAGCTTAGGCCTAGGTCACATATACATAGTGTGACTAGCTTATACACACATCACAGGTATACACAATGACTAGCATAGTCATATGTCACATATACATAGTGTGAATAATGTTGGAATAATGGAGAAACCCATAGGTACAACAACCTATTAGCAAACCCAAACAACCTTCTATAAATATGTATATATTAATGATTTTTATATGTTTTCATATTGACGAATCCAAAACAAACCCAACCTCCAAATTTTTTTTGGTCAAACCCACGAACCGAACCGGAAAACCTGAACTTGAACCCGTACTAGGACCGGTAACATAGAAAATCTACGTGTAGTTGTCAATAAATAAATAAATAAATAAGTTATTTTGTAATTAGTCCTCGACAGTTGGTTGTTAGTTGGTAGTTACCGACGGTTGGTATTCTCAACCAACGTCAGCTTGCTATATATTTCTTTAGTGTACTCATAGTCAAGAACCGCATGCATGAATTTTGTAACTATTGCATATTTGATGAATGAATGAATACAAAGACATTTCTTCGTGAAACATTGCTGCAAGTAATTGTTATATTCTATTATTATGTTATTTTTGTTTACTCTACTAATTATTCAAGTAGAATTATAACACTATGTTGATAATTTCCCCATCCATGATTCTTGGTGGATTATTTAAATTTCTCTTTGTTCCTAGTTTTGGTGTTCACTTTTTAGCACTCCACTAGAATTTATTGATTGTTTTATCATGGTGATTGTCAAGTAACTCTATGGAGAGCCTTTAGTTTTCTTTTGTTTTTTGGTACCCTACAAGAACATTTTCTTTCCATAGACTCTTGTTGGTTGCTCGTATTCTATTAGAGGTTACTGTTAGCTTCTAGCTAGGTTATTTGGTACGCTGCAGAGATCCCCCAATATTTTGAGGTCACCCAATATTCTGCAATTACTACTAATTCAAAAATCCTTCTCAATCATACAATTGTAGCATATGTAAAATCCATCCATCCTAACCATTCAACAGTATTGTCATGTATTACTTTCGTGGTCCATATTTAACATATGGGAAGTCTTCCAAAACTCTATTTGTTCGATATCCTCAACTACTATAAAATTGTTTCAACAACCTCCAAATATCATAGTTCCAAAGTATATCCATTTATAAGGTCTTACATCTCCTAATATTATCATGACCAATGTTGACCTATTTCCATGAAATTAAATACTATCTAGCACTACATAACCTAATTTCTCGAATGACAAAGAAACATGTAGTACATCAAAGAGATATTGGTAGTAAAGAAATTATCATGTGTTGGTAACAGATTTGTTGTTGCAATATTTCGCTAAAAAAAGCCCAGCTTGCCCAATGTGCAGCGATAAATTTTACAACAATTTGAGAGATCACTTGCAATCTTCCTCTCCGTTTGAGAGGGGAAGCTCCCTCATAAGATGGAAACCTAGTTTTTCAGAGGTATTCTTTAACCAGAAAGAAAAAAAAACACACACACAAAAAAATGTAAATAAATGAAAGAAAACCCTAGGTATGGCTAACATGGAGCCAATAACCTAGTTCTCCTAGAAAATAATAAATAGATTGAAGAAAACTATAAGGATTTGAATGAGGAAAATGCTACTTAACATAGCAGAAGAGACATTCACCTAGGCTTTCTAGATTCACATATCTAAAAACACCCAATATTACATCCATTGTTGCATTAAGACTTGTTTCATCTACCACATGACAAGAAATATCTCAAAATGGCTGCAAAGTGCAAACTTAACATAAGAAAAATCTACAGCATAAAGAAACAATACACAGACTTACAATCCAGCCATATTCTTCTTTATTGAAAATCAAATAAGAAGAGCTCAAAGTCTCTTTTTGCTTTGTACAAATATCTAAGAATGAAAAATTTTACATAAAAGAATCCCCCTCTTTATCATCCAAACTCAAATATATATGCTTCTCCATCTATAACCGATTCTTTAAATCACCCTTTTAGTTTATAACTTAATGAAATTTTAAAAGATCATAATTATTTTTATTACTTTAAGTTATAAACAAAAAGTCACTTATAAGTCCTATTAAAATGACTTAATTTTATAATACCCTGAAGACGTAAAACAAGAAAATAAGAACAAGGTCATATGTTTATTGATTTGAATCCTGTTGTTTGACAGCTTCAAACTTGGGTGACTATGATTTGTTAGATGCCTATCGACCCTTGAAATCATTGAATTGCTTGACTGTGGATGCAATTAACTTGGAGCCTAAGATGATGTTACCAATTGAATGTCCAACAAAACATAACCCGTATTGTACCCAAAATAAATTTTTGGCATTCTGTATAAATTGAGCTAAATCTTGTTAAAATGTCGTCAAAAGTTTGTTTTAGGTCAAACCAAACATAGGGTCTTTGTGGGTTGTTGTCGAGGAACACGTGCAAAATTCTGAAAATTTGAGAATTAGGATTTTACGCCCCTATTTTCAGGGTAACCCCGAAAAATAGGACCTTCCCGGAAATGATTGAAAATGATTTTGATAGGATTAACTAACTTCACGATCACATTGGTCAAGTCAGAATCATCAAAAGACATGTTTTACTTTGGTGGGTCTATTTTTGTTTTTCAGGAACAAAGTTAGGAGCTCCGCAGCCATTAATGGCAAATTGGCCAGTACCAAGTGCTAAAGGCTAAGCTTCAAAAGCTTCAACAATGCAACATGGCAAAAAAGGTCTAAAATGATGTTGTTCAACGAAGGAGATTCTCGTTTCCAGAAAAGGTCAAAATTTGACTAACTCTGGAAACGTTACGAAGGAGAGATCAGTTCACAACGCTGAAAAAGAGCCTTTTTCAAACAGGGGTGCCCTTGATTCTTAAGGGTCAAATGCAGCCTATTGCATCATCCAAGGCAGTCATCGTCGACGTTTGCTTGCTGGCTTGACAACGAAACAAATAGCAAGATCATTTGATGAGTTGATCACTAGCAGTTATCGACGGAGCAAAAAGAGGCAGGTGACGAAGATACCAAGAAATGGTTGTCGAACTAAAGATCAATGTGGAAAAAGCACCCTTCCCAAGGAAAGGCGCCCTTCTTTTTGGAACTCCAGATGCTGTCAGATGTCTGAAGGCCTCCCAAGACAGTTTTCTCAGTATCGGTCGATCTCGACAACACAATTGCAAGCGCAAACATCTGACAAGGCAATCAACAGATAATCAAAATCAAATTGGAGCATATTTCAAATGAAGATCATTGTGCAAAGGAGCAAAAGTGCCCTTTTCAATGAGGGGCGCCCTTGAATAAAGGTACCATTAACTGGCTTCTAAGTTTTCCAACTCTAGTCATCTTCAATGAAACAGAGCTGGCTACCTGATGAGATATCTAACAAGATCATCTGATTCTCCGATCAACGGGGATTTTGAATCAAAGCACGAGAGGTAAGATTAAAAAGCTGAAGAACAAACACTGCAAATTCACCAAGGCAAAGGAAAAAGCGCCCTTCCTTTTGAGGCCACAAACTCAGCTTTTTAGCTAAGTACCTCCCAGGCACTTCTCTTCGGTTCAAATCCAGCTCGATAGTGAATGTACTAGCAACAACTTAGGATCGACAGATCAATCTGGATTCAGGATCAAACTGGGGTCATTCAACCAAGAAAATAATGAAAAAACTTGCAAAACTCAAAAGAGACGCCTAGAAAAGGTCAAAGCAAAAGTTGTTGACTAAAGTCAAGATATTTTGAGATAAACTTGGCCAACACGCTCCACGATCAATGGAAATCACCTTTTTGAACTTCAAATCAAGCCAAATCAACTTTTGATTATGAGTTAAGTTCCCAAACTTGTGGATCTGAGGCTTAAGTCTATAAAATCAAGGTATAGGCGTCCCACTTCATTATTTCATTGCAGGCTGATGATCAAGAACAGCAATAAGCTCTCAAGGATGCCATTTACAGATCTAGCCAAGGTTTTTGTCCGTTCTTCAATATTTCTTGCATATTTGAAGCAGAAGAAGATTGCTAATCTGAGGTTGGATTCAGAGACAGACTTTCTCAGGGAGTCAAAGTAAAAAACTTCCAATCCATCTTCTGTCTACTTCCTCTCTTCTTGTCTTAGGTTTTCTTGCATGTCACACAAAGTAGCAGGCTACCACAAATCTAATCAACTAGGCGGATTCAGAATAATTTTCCAGTGAAACCCATCTCGTCAGATTTTCCAGAATCAGCAAACTTGCTGCCCCTATTTTTGGGGATTTTTCCGAAAAAGTTTCAAAATCAAAATTCAGAGGAATTGGGTTTGTTCAGCATTGAAGCATGAACAAAACCCATGTGCCAGATTTTTTCTGGAAAAATACTTCTCGGCAGGGCGATATTTTTAGGGGTTTCCGAAAGTTGTCGGAACAAGGTCAAGTTTGCAGCCAATCTTTAAGTTTTTCAGGATGCAATACTCTCAAGTACAATACAGGACCAAGACGGCCCTATTTCGTGATTACCTGAAAACGGTTGACACAGACTTACATCAAGTAAATCCAATGGTTGATCTAGAACAATTGGAGGGCATGAATCAAATCACATTGCAAAATATAGAAGAATCTGGGTTGCTACAGGCTGCATCGATCCCCATCACATTACAGAGTGTGGAGCTTGTAATCGCTAGTATCAAGCATTACAATCCTACCACGAGAGAAATTAGATCAGTGGATGGGAGGGTTATTTGCAATCTAAAGCCCAAGGTTATAGAAAAGTGTTTTGATATTCAATCATGTCCTAACAGTAAGGTCATATCAATGACGGAATGCGAGAAGGCATTCGAGGCAGCCAAGAGCAAATGTCAAGGGATAATAGCAAAAAAATGGCTGAGTTGGTTGGACGCGGAGAATGCAAAGATGAGTATGCAGTGTTAATCACTCAATAGAATCACTGGACAAGAGGATGGCAATCAATTCCAGTCATGGATGTATTATGTCATTGCAAAAACCATTGGCAAGAGGGAACATTATGACTGGGCCACTCTAATTAGTGACACGCTCCACCAACAGATTACCGGGTATCTAGAAGCTCATAGGTTTCACATGTGTTCTTACCTGGTATACCTGATTGCCTTCCAAGGCGATTTCAGGATATTAAACAATGTGGGAACCTTAGGTGTGCAGAAGGTTCATGAGCACTTTACATGTCTTGAGTTCACTCAAGCAGAGCGACATTTCAAACGAATAAGTGATCGCTTCATTATGCACACCATACGAGATCTAGACCATGAGATGCACGTACGTTTTTCACAAACAGCCAGAGACGCAATGGAAGATTGGGCGAATTGGTTCATCCAATTCTCTACGTTCTCCTACATACGCGTGTATGGCTGCATTGGTCACCCCACCATGATGCCACGGTACCTTTCAGATAGGGTAGTCTTCATGGAATTCCTGAGGCAGTTGTCTGAGGTTCACGTTTACTTGCGCTTGAAGAAGAAGGCAGCTGTAAACTTTCCTCTTCAAATGGGACTCTATAGATGCAGGTTTGTAGAGAGACCTGCCTATCTCTACTTCTGTTTTTATGCTAAATGATAAGGGTTTGTAATTTTTTCGTATTTTCTCATAGATTGCCAGTCAAGAAATCAAATTCAAGAAATGTAAACATAAACCCTAATGCAGCAATGCAATTAATTTATTGATTTTCTTTCAAAGCTTTTACAAATATGTGCGTAACCGGAAATATAATCTCCTGTAGATCTAAAGCAATAAATCTGATGAAGCATAGACTTGACTTCTGGATGAAGCCAACAATGAACACCTTCAGTTGATATTCCACAACCTCAGAATGTTGATACAATGGAGAGTTTTTGTTCTCCAAAGCCGATACGCTGGCAGAAACCCTTGGGCTCCCTTCCCCAAACGCCAATGAGAAATTATCAAACAAATATCAAATAATCAATTCTGAATCCTCCCCAAATGAGCCCCTTAAGATTCTTTTATACTTTTCCTGGAAGAACTCATACACTTTTCTCACCAATATGGGATTAAAAGATAATAGACCAATCCCCTCCAATTTTCCTTTTAAATCATTCTAAAGTAATATAATATTTGCACTTTGGAATATTAAAATATGTCCTTGAAATTGGCACCCAAGTAATTAATTAAAATGGCCCCCTTTTTAATGATGAATGGACCCTCAAGTCATAAAGTGCAAATATAATATTAAAAATATTAATTATTATTAAAGTCACCTTTAATAATAATTAAACATTATAACTTAGGCAATACTCCTTATTTCACCAACTCAACTGAATTTGGGAATCGACACTGCCAACATGTGACCTTCAGGTGCCCTACTATAAATAGAATTGCTTGCCGGCTGACTTACTATAAATAGTAAGTATATGAAATTGAATCAGCTGAAGGCTAAGCTTGAACCCACACGAGACGCTAAAAGAGAGATTCCTCTGATCCTCGCCAAAAGAGACCCTCTAACCAGACATAGTAGCCTACGAGGGCTAGGAATAGGCTAAATCCACCAAACTTTGATGCTCGCAAAATTGGGGACATTACAAGGTTCGCGGCAAATGCTAAGATGATGAGCCAGGAAATGGTGAGGCTTAATCTCAAGTACCTCGTTGAGAGGAGGTCCTATGATCCCAAAGGGCTCTATGCGGCACATCTCGAGCAACACTCATCACATAAATCTTCTATGGAAGATTATTGGGTAAATTGTCAAGACGACTATGAAGTGCGAAGAAGGAACTATAGCAGATTTAGGCTCCCACAAATTGCTGACTTTATGTTAGCAGACATTGAGGGCTTATTTGACAATGAAGGGGAAGTCATTCTCCCCTCATTCTTCATAGATTTAGTAGACTCCCAACCACTCCCAAGAGTGGATTGGTATGCCAAAGATAGCATGTCTATAGAGGAGAGGACAAGTAGAGTTGTTAGAAATAGCGAACTCTATCTCGACAGCAAGAAATCAAGGAAGGTGGTACCTCACAGAACAGAACCGCCACAGGTTCAGTCTACACCACCTTCCACTTCAAGAAAGAATCCTAGGCAAAAGCAGTGGTGCAATCCTCCCCAAGGGATGAGGATGTTGAAGCCTACAAAGCAGTGATACACGGGGACGCGTCCCCTGGGTTTTTGCCCCCCGTACCCATCTTGGAAACGTTTCGGGGACAGGGTACGCCTGGGGGACAGCTAACACTTGTGAATTTGTCATTTTGACATTTGTAGTACAAACTTGTAGTCTTTTGGGCATTTTATTATTTTATATCATATGCACATTGACTATTTGACATGAATTATGGTCCATGAAAGCAATTAGGTAGCTATAGTATTAATGTTCATTGTTATGATTATCATTACTCATATGAATATCTAAAATTTCCCTATATTTTTAAAATTTATCTCTCTCTCTCTCTCTCTCTCTCTATATATATATATATACACTATACAGCCGTCCCCCCGTCCCCTAAAATCCCCTCAAAAAATTGTCGTCCCCGAAACGCGTCCCACCGTCCCCCCATCCCCCCGTCTCAGAAACTTGGTGGAACATAGCTACAAAGCCAAGAACACAAAGGACACATGTGGAGAAAGCCACACATCCTAGAATAGCCATGGATATTGCTGCCCCAGAGCCAATAGTAGAGACTACTACCCCAAAACCAGCGGAAGTTGTTGCTGAGGAGCCAACAACAATAGTTGCTGAAGAGCCAATAGTAAAAGCGGCAAAGCCAGTAGAAGAAGCAGCAGCAGAAACGGTGCCTATTATAGAAACAGAACCACCTACATCACCACCATCACAGCGGTCGCAAGTTCTCATTGACTTGGACTCACCACCGAGAGACGTCACTCCAACGCAGTCTCACACTTCAAGCATTCAAGGGACCCACATTCCTCATTCTAGTCAAGCTAGCTGAGATTCTATCTGGCTTGAGGGCTTCCTAGGCAAGAAAAGGGAAAGACCTTCCTATGAACTTGACTTCACTAAATTTGACCATGTCCCACAAGACATACCGGCAAAGAAGTTGAAAAAGAAAGTTCACATAGAGAGGAATGCACGTTGTGAACTCATCATAGAGACTGTTGCCCCACCAGTAGAGAAAAGCATACACGAGGTACAAGTGGAAGACTACACATTGTCCAAACTTAACCTTGGGAAGACTACACGACAGGTGGAGGCAGACGTTCTCGGGATAGCTTCGGTGAGCGCACAAGAAAGGATGGTCAAGGATGGGAAAGACAAAGCAGCCTTAAAGGCTGAGAACCAGCAATTGAGATCATACATTTCCAGCTTGATGCATGGCAAAATGAACATCTCAGCCTTACCAACAGGATTGCTAAATCTCCCCGTAGAAAAAAATCATCAACAACTAATAACATACAGTAAACACTTGAGAAATCAAGTGGAGGAGTTTGTTCTCAAAGGTAGATGTATACTGGCAAATCTATACCAGTTACGGGATAGAGCACATGGACTTCATGCAAAGATCCAGCAATCAGAACAAAGAATGGCAGAAAAGAGGCTAGAAGACAAGAACACAATTGCAGACTTGCAATTGGCATATCAATCAGTCTACTCCGAAGAAAACAAGCAACATCTCTTTGCTTGGAAAGAACAGCTGGCGTACAAGGTGAAAGCCTATGACGCCCATTCAGTAGAATTGATTGATTATCGACAGGTGGTCGCCAATATTATCAACTTTGCAAGAACATTGGTAATATCTTTCCCGCACGTAGAATATCAGCGCAAGGGAGGAGAATACATCGAGATGGTCACTATACAGAATCAGTTCAGGGATGTCATCTACTATACCTTTCTTGATGATCCAGACAATTACAAGTTAGCCAAGGTGGCAGCTTTATCAACCCAGTTCAAAGAGGCAGTTGCTCAGTGTATAGACTTCGAATATCAGCTCACAACTGGTGAAGTAATGCTCAAACGCGATGTCATCATTTTGCAGAGCATTAACTCCCTCGAGGCTGAAGAAGTCGACGAATGGATAGAAACACTGTTGATTATGGGTGAGTTGTAGAAGCACCAAGAAAGGACGTCCCATACCCTCAAAGTGGCATTTATGATACTTGAGTTTGACTTGATGCCTCATTCCAAGTCAACTCAAGAGGACATTTAATGTAATTGGAGTTAACTTGATGCCCCTTTCCAAGTTAACTCCTTATCCCACAAATCATGCATTGTCAAATCCCACTGATTTAGGATGTCTAATCGGCTTCCATAATTTGTGGATCTCAGATCACTAAACGTGGATGTCCATTTTGGAGGTATACTTTACATTAAAGTTCACCTTTTGTTTACTTTCAGTCAACTGAAATAGTTTCCAGTTGACTCTTTGTTTACTTTCAATCAAGTTAAGTAGTTTCCAGTTGATTCTTTGTTTAGTTTCAGTTAACTGAAGTAGATTTCCAGTTAACTGTTTGTTCCTCCTTTTTAAGAATAAATCTTGCTAATTGATTGGCAAGAACTCATTGTTAACTCAAGGAGATTTTGGGGTTTCCCACTCCTTTGAGTTCTATAAATAAGAGCCTTGGGCTCATTGTTTGTTTAACCTTTACTTGCTATGCAAAATTGTTGCGCCATTGTTGCCAACAGCTTTGAAAGCGAATATTTGTTCACTATTGGATGAGAGTTCATTGGTTGATCATAATTGTGCATGATTTCATGCCTTTGCTGTCCCAATCTTTGTAATTCGTTGATGAAGCTTGAAGAAGAAAATCAGAAGGCGCTTGCATTTTGATCTACATATTTGAGTTCTTTCTACGTTTTGTATCTAGTAGCTTGTTTCATTTCCCTCCTCAGATAGGGGTTCCTCCTCGGATATCTTCTATTAACAGTTGTCATTTGTTGTTGTTTAATGTAATGTCCCCATTCTAGTCAGTTTCAGGAGCAGTTGAGTTAGCCTATTTCTTGGATCCCTGTAGGCTGACAGGATCCGGTTAGGGGGTCAGTGGCCGTTTTGGTGGGTGTTGTCATTTCCCTCTCCTTCACTTCAGTAGTGGATTCAGTGCAGGCATCTGTAGCACAGTGTTTTCCAGCTTATGACGGCACGGAAAAACACAGAGAATTGAGGGAGTTATGAATATTTTTGTGGTTAAGTTAATTATTTAACTAATTGGTCTATTATAAAGTCAAATTGACTTTATAAAAGTTAAAAAGCCACTTAAATATATTAAATTGATGACTTAAGGTGATAAAGTGAAAAATTAAATCACTTAAGTCTCTTAAAAGGTGCGTTCACTTCATAAAGTGAAAATTATAAACTATTGAAATGATTTAAATACATTTTAAATGTATTTAATTGTAAAAGTGGCATCACTTTTGGGAAATCGTGCCTTTTTGGGAATATAAGGCAAAAGGGGCAATTCAACCTCATTATGGATGATTATTTGAAATTGCTACTTTTATCTTCTCTGTGATTTTTTCTGAGACAAGGGTTACAGTGAATTTCTTCCATTGGAGAAACGAAAGATCTTCAGTGTTTTGCAAACTTGAGGCTGTGGAAGACCAGTTGAATCTTTGCTACAGGGATGGCTTCAGTTTAGAAGTCAATTTGAGCTTCACCAGAGTTTTTATGTTCAGTTTCTTTCCAGTTTTCAATAAGGAAGGGTCTACAGTGATTGAGGCTCCTTCATTTAGCAGATCTGGCATCTGAGGAGCAAGTTGAATATTTTCCTTGGCTGGCCGTACCATTTCAGGCCTATGGCGTGTGCATTTGGGGTTGAGGTGTTTGAACCAGAAGGCTGAAACACCTTCTTCTGGAGCCTTCTATCCTTTCCATATTGGTTGCCTGGTATTCTTCAGTCATTTACTACAGTTTCTGACAGGGAGAAACCAACACCAAGAGGCAGGTGTTGGATTTATTTAGTTTTCAGGATTCTTGACTGGCAAGCTCCAGAATTTCTTATTTAAATAATCTGGAGGTTTTCGGGTATGTTTGTTGTATGTAATTCCTTTGTTGCAGTTTTTTAACACTTAATACAATTGCCGTTTCTCAAATTTTGCTTAAATTTTAGTTTTATCAACATTTTATGTTTGGTGCACTTCCCAAAAATGGTCTTAAAACTCATGAAAAAACAAGCTGAACACTTAAACATACAATTTTAGTTCAAAAGTTGAGGTTGAGCCAGCTAGGCTCATCACATTTAATGGATTGTCCTTCAACCTATACTTCGGATAGGGGTTCCTCCTCCTTAGCAAGTTTGTTGGCCAAAACATCGTAATTTGTTGTTTCTTGTAAGTCGTTTCCTAGCCCATACCTCAGATAGGGGTTCCTCCTCCTTGGTAGGTCTCAGATCCAACTTACCATGAAGAGCGTTTGCTTGTATCTAACCTTATCCTGGCATATATCCGAGAGTTTAGAGCCTTGGCCATATTCTAAGGAGACGGCGGATTCAAGTGATCCAACCAATCCATTCCCGCTCCTATACCCTCATGCTCTGTTTACCTTGAGGACATTGGATAGATTAAAAGCTAGAACAGTCGTAGTTAAAATCTGCATAAACCAAAGAAAAAGCTTAGCTGCGGCGCATTGTGTTTGTGCACCCTTGTGTCCTACCACTGAGTACAAAAAGATAAGAACCTTAGTTTACCATTCCCTTCCTTACACATTGCATTCAAGAGAGAGCGAATTCTCCTCTTTAAATAACGAAGAAGTGTTGCAAAACATTTGTAATAGCTGAACGTTTATAATCAGCACTCCAGAGGTGCTAATTTAAATGCCAACAACCTGAAACTACCATAAGTGTCCCTTCACAAAAATGAAACTTCTTGTGCTAACCTTTTGCCCAAGCTCTCTATAATTACCATTAGTTCTATCTTCATTAGCCTTTGATATGATAAACTCGACACTTGAATCAATCAAGAGTCATTGATTTCAGATAAATCGAGATGATGACTTGAAGGGCTTTCATATTCATCCTTATGGATTTTGAGATCTCTACATGAGTTGCTTCTAGCCCAATTGAACCCAAGTTATGACCAACAAGAGTAAGATACATCATAAGAAATATTGATGGTAAAATGAATTGATACTCCAAATCAATAAAATGAATTGACACACCAGATCCTCTAGAAAGAGGACAAAAGGATTACAATAACACCTATTAATATGAGCCATGATAGATCTCTCAGCTCCACCAATCTAAAGCACTACCAA
This sequence comes from Sequoia sempervirens, assembly GCA_007258455.2. Classification (NCBI taxonomy): domain Eukaryota; kingdom Viridiplantae; phylum Streptophyta; class Pinopsida; order Cupressales; family Cupressaceae; genus Sequoia; species Sequoia sempervirens. Next base: position 38,779 of record VDFB02159942.1, read on the forward strand.
TGTCACTAAAGATGATTATATGCCCACAACATCCTCATCAATTAATTGATAGGATGTCCCAACTCTTAGAGCTTCATGCACAAAGTTGAATATAAAATTTGTCTTGTGTCCACTTCCAATGTTATTTCAACTAGAATAGTTTGTAGAAGACTACCAAGGATTGTGTGTGCATTTGGATGAGTTCCAATTCACTCCAATCATCCTAGGTTATAATTAGGTGGAATAGAGGTTATTGTAGTCTCTCCAAGCATATCTCCCCTTACTAGATTGTAATAGTCCAAGGAAGTGTTTGTTGTGTAAAAGTAACTTTGACCACTATCTTCAGATGGTGGTACCTCACTCAAGAAATCAAATAAGGTATTGAAGATACAGGCAAAGAAGTACTAATCATGGCAACGGATAAGGCTATTATTGTGTGAAGCTTATAGGAAAGATATTTTACAAAAGTTGTGACTTCTTTCTCATGCAACTTGACATTGATCACCTTGCTCATTGTCAAATAAAGTTTTCTCAATACTACAAAGTGCTTCCCACCACAAGCTATAAACCCTTATTGTAGGTATAAAAGTTCACACTGCCACATGAAAGGTAAGACTAAGACAAGCTCTAGTTCTTGACACAAAATCCTTCATAGCCATCCCCAGGATTTTGATAAAGTCTGCATGCAAGTAATCTATGCAAAATACTTAAGAGATGCATTCCCATAACACAAGGCCAAGTTGATATACTTTATCACTTTTTCTAAGTCTTCGATAGTGGATTTTGGCAGCCTACCAACTACTCTAGATGTGATCAAAAGTGTTACATTGTTTCTCCACTCATAGGTGTCTAGTAAAATTTCACTAGAGACAATTCTATTAGTATGCATTGTATTTAGTTCGTGGGAATATATCGATTCTTCTGTTGTAGCATCAAAAGTCATTGCCTCTTATGCTAGATTATCTACTTCCAGCCTTCCTACAGTTTCATCATCTAAAGCAAAGAACTCTCCACCTGCTCATTAGGACCATCTATATCATTTGTTGAATAGCAAAATTGTGCTCCTAAACATTAAGCAGGATTGTACACAACAACTAAGAGCAGTACCAGACATGCTCCCCAATACTTGTCCTTATGTACAAGATGTGAGAGTGATTATTTCTGAATGCCTAGTAAGTTGATTGAAGCCATCCTTATTATCGTTGAAGGAAGCTGATTCCTTTTAACATGAAAGCTACCCCTGAACAAAGTTTTGAACATAGCTGCCTTCCAAACAAGGTGGATAGAGCATCTCATATGTTAAGAGGGTATATATCAAAAATGCCAAGAAGGATCACCCATACTAAATTTGCATACATGTTTGGTAAGGCATCTACGATAATAACATCTGACAAAAATCCTCCAATCTTTACTCTTTGATGAACACCCATAACCTACTGCAAAGCTCCATTTCTATGCCATTTCGACAAATACATTTGTGCATATCCTAAAACCCTCGCAAGTTCACAACCATATGATATTGACAAATCAGAGGGTTTTAGAACCAATGAAAAACTTTGATTGAATTCATTTCAGCCTTTTGGAAGGTCTTAAAACCAGTGAAAATGCTGACAAAGTGCATTCCATCTATTTAGAAGTTCTACAAACCACAAAAACGCTGATAGCATCATAAATCTTAGCATTTCAGCTTTTCAGTGAGTTAGCTAACCCTCTAACTTTCCGAAAAGAGAATTTCCATGATTTGAAGAGTTTTCCAACTTTGGAAATGGCTATCAAAGAGTATTTTAGGCATTCAAGGAGCTTTGCAAAATATCAAAAGTGTCTACACAATCATTTGCAACTTATATCTTTTTCTAAAACCCCTTTGAAACTCCAAAAACAACTTTCATAACCCTCTCTCATTCATCAAAATGCCCCACATTAAAATATGTAGAAATTATGAACTTTCACCGTGCTTAAAATTTCCACAAATTAATTGATTTAATAAATTGCACCATTTTAATATTTTCAAATGAAATCATTTTAATGACAACCTTTGACCACAAATTGAGAATCAAATTGAGCCTCCCTAGAAGCATGATTGCTGCATAATCAGTGAACACACATAGAATTTCTGAGAGCAACTTACAGTTGCAGCTCCACCATTATACTCTGTCAAAACCTGTATTGCCTATGACAAAAAAACCTGATCAAGTACAATGTAATTCTCACATAAATTATGAGATGGACAAGCCATGACAACTTGGTGCGGAAAACATGCAACACTTAAAGAGGGCTGATTTGAACACCAACATCTTGTGACAATGAACACAAATCAATGAATTCAATTTGACAAGCAATTGGACGCTTGAGCACAATTGGGGAATTTATGACCAAGACTAACATGACAAAGAGACTTGATGCACAATGATGCATGCCAATTTGATGGACATGAAAAGTTTAAAAATTGATGAGGTCAAATACAAAGCCAACAATATGTAAACCTTTTTTCCTTCCCCCCATTACCATTGTAAAGATGAAACTTTCATGCCAAACAACACATCTCTCCACCCTCCACCCGTGTTAACAATTAACAATTAAATCTGACTTATAGACTCAAAGTCTCAAACCATTATTGCTCAACAGTAACCCAATATTTAACATTAGATGTCAATTGTATCTGTAAAATCACAAGTTAGATAAGAATTATGTTTCACCAAACTACATAAATAATACCACCCACATAAAAGTGATTTAGAAGAATCCATCATAGGAAAAAAATACCTCCATTAAAACTCAAATCATCAACAACAACAAAAAATTGTTGAGAAACAAATACTTCAAAGTACTAAAATACTGATCTTGAAGATGTTGGCAATCTAAACCCAAAGTGAATCCACCCTTACCCCATGTGTAAAAAAGAATACGGTTCATATAATGCATATCAAATATCATTTCAGTAATAAAATATGGCCTTTTCTGGTACAAACTCAAAAAAAGGTACTAGGATCACTGCTTTAAAAGAATATATCACATATCTTATAGAAGTCATGTAATGCACCTCTGGATTTAAAGACTTGACTTGATCTTGAAATAAATGTCGGCAAGTGATAAAATTGCAATCTAAGCATATAACAGAATGTGTTGTTCCATGCAATTCAATTGGATCACTGCCTGCTCTGTTATGTAACCTGTAAACAAGGAATCAATATTGCTTAGATTCGCCAAGAACATAACGCAGATCACTAATAACTAAACTGAAATTTTAGTCAAGAACTTATATAGTGTGACCATAATACTGTGATGCAGAACTTTGTTCATTACCTATCAACATTTTGAGTAATGATTCCATGCACATAGCCCCTAGTTTCAAGAGTTGCAAGTGCCTTGTGAGTAGGTCCTGGCTGAGCAGCAATGAACCTCCGCCAACCAGCATAGCTCCTAGCCCAGTACCTTCTCTGGTTCTTGGTTGAGCGAACAAATTCCTACATGCCAAAAAAGGTACTAAGATATTTTTGTGCACTCCATCGACTACCAAAAACACTAGATAACAAGAATATAAATATGTTTTCACAAAGAATCAAGCATTAGCATTCATGAAAATGTCAGATTTCAACTAGAAATAATGGACTGTGTGTAAAGACCAAGGAGTTCTTCTCCATTAACCCCTATTTATTATGAACTTCTAATATAAAATTCTGCCTTATAGGCTGGTATTTCAATTAAGAATTTCAATACATAAAACCTTCTATAAATCCGAAGACATGAATACAATATCATATTCACAATTACCAATTCATATCCTACAATGCGATATAACATATGCTTTTATGGCCAATATTAGGAGTTGTAACTATTCAGAAAACAACCAATTCCTTTTATTAAAGACCTCCACAATTAAGAATCCTCCATCCTTAAAGCATCATCAAGAACGGATGGTTTGTGTGGAATGTTTCATTTACTATGATGGATATTCAATCTATTAAAAAATTACTTGATGAACCATTTGCTCATCTGCTTTATTCAGAGATTATTGGAATCAATCCCTAGACTTGATATGGGTTCAAGTATCATTCTCTTCATGTATTCAATATCAGTAACTTTGTTTCTCATGTGCACTGAACACCTAAATTTTTAAATTTAAACATGAGATGTGAAATACTCATTTTGTGAAATAATTTCTTGCATTAGTTATGAACTTTGCTGCCAGCCATCCTTCAGATCAACGTCAATTAGAGCTCCATTTGTGCAAAAAATACTGAAATCATTCATACTGGGGTGAAATTGATATGCCACCCTTTTTTCTCCATTGCCTTCGAATTGCATTATTATCCTTTCCTCAAACATAGTGATCTTATGCATACATATTCTTAAATCCATTCAAATTTGACCAGCATTCTCTTTTGTCTTCTTCTGGCTAGGTCCACATACAGTTGAAAGAGTACGATCCATGATTTCTCTACTTTTTAAGTCAAATATTGATAAAAGGATGAATTTTGGGAGAGTTGAAACTCCTCAAGTTCCAAAGAACAGCCAAGCCACCGACACTTCCATTTGCTTCTTCAACTGCCCAATCACATATGTTTGATATACTCCTTCCTAATCCTTAAAATATTTGTTTACAAACCTTAGTTTCTTGAAGTAATACAATATCAGGTTTCCTTTCCTAAATTAACCATTTTAACAAGCATCATTTGTCAGAGGCATTTAATCCCTGACATTTTGCCTGAAAAATTTAACTGTGCTGCAAGTGGAGGTTCTTTCTCTTCACCTATCATAACTGTTGTTAAGAGGTTTCTAATGAACATTCACTAAGGCATCTTGAGAACTTTTTTAAATCTAGATTGCCATCAGCTTCCTTCATCTGATTCCCTAAGCACCAGTTTCCTATTGAGTTCTTTGGGGCGGGGTGGTTATTATATTGTTTTGTTCCTCTTGATGCATTCCTTTTGGGTACCGAGAGCTCATGAAACTCTTTTGTATCTTTGTCTACCCCTACCTCTTTTGATTGCTTCTAAATATTTTATTTTCAATTTTCTATCATCATTCCCCAATCTTTTTCCAGACTATATTTTCAGTTGCTCTACTGGAATTTAGGCATTTCTTCCAGCCACAAACCTTATTCTGCTCTAATGATATTCTCTTCATGATAAACCTCCAGAGTAAATCTTCTCTTGATTTGGGGATTATTGAGTCACTTTCATCTGTATTACACTATTGCTTATAACTTCTTCCTTTACCCTTCTCCAATTGATGTTCCTTCTTCCTCTGGAATACGTTTTCCCTTATTTCAACGTTGTATACTTTTGAGCACTAACATTTTTTAAGCAAAAAAGTTATCATGGTGCCTCCATTTGAATGTTTTCTTCTGAGCCTCTGGTTTCCAGCATATGATGTTTTTTGGTGTATTTATCCCTTTCTTTACTAGCTGATCTGTTCCTTCGTTGCATTCATTGGCTAGATTGGAAATCCTTCTACATTTATAGCAACTAAAATGGAGTAATTCATAGTCAATGTCTTGCCTTCGAACCCCTAAAGCAGCACACAATCTCATTGCTTGCTGAATTGTTTGTCAAACTAACTTCAACACAAATTCTTATGTATGTTGGCAGCTCTCTTTTTTTGTGCTACAGCAATACAAATTAATTCTCCAATTTTTCTACTATCTACTTCTGGATATCCTCATCTCAGAACTCTTAAGGTAGTTTGTAAATTCTTACCCAAAGGGTCACTTCAGTTAACAATTCTTCTTCAGGATTAGAAATGGGGTCCACAATCTCATGTCTAAACCTGCATTTGCAAAAACCCTGGGCCTACAACTAAAGCATCCCAGAGAACAGGGCAACAAGGAGTGGCTGAATTCATTCAGAAGTAGATTGGAGTTTTGATCATATGACCACAGTACTAGAAAGGGATAGATGCCATCAAGCATGTTTTACAATTGTCTTCTGACAAAGGCCTTCTCCATTTAAGCCCCATGATCCAAGCTGTAACAAGTTCTGTCCAATCTGATTAGATGTAACACATGTGAAAAATAATTAAGCAAATTGTGAAAGTTCTTGTTAACATAGGATATATTTCTCCCCTTCAATCATTTACTAATTATGGCTCAGTTCAGTTTGGTACCTGTGTCTCATATATAGCATGTAATTGTCAAGAATGGATTGACCCTATTGTTGTCTAAATTTTAAGGCTCCCTTTGATGTTATCTCATATTATGTGAATGGAACATTGTCTATATAAGCTATGGCAACAATTCCCAAAACAAATACATATTTAGTTAATATAATTGCTTCACCATTAAACACCTCCCCACCCCAACACACACACACATCCACACCCACACCCACAAATAGCCACCCACCTACCCCCTGCCCACTTGCATACACGCACGCACACATAACAAGAAATGGAGACCAGAGAGGACCGGGCTGGGCACAAACTGAATTCCATGCATGGACCAGGGAAAGGGCAAATAAAGAGAATCCTACAATTGGAATGCGGGCATACACACCCCCATGCACAGACTCATGGGCTGGATGTCTACAATGATGGAACAATGCAGGAAATAGAGGGTGATGGAGAAGTACAGATAGGAACAACATAGAAACTTAGAGAAAGATCATGAATGGAAATTTAAGACATGGACAAGAACATTGGACATGTTTACAGATATAGATGAAGCAAAAAGTTTTAAATTTTATTTACCAACTATTCCAATTGGACAGCATTCCTATTGTGGAAAGAAAGTGGCATTCAATAGTGTCAGTATGTGGTTCTGATACCACTTACTATGGATTCAAGAGAAAGAATGCTAGTTCACAATCAAGATTAGTATTTTCATATGCATCCATTTCTGCTATGAGGATTTTTCATTCTTTAGAGAGCAACCATGCCCCTTAATTATATATTATTCATTGGGAAACCTGTATCATATCCAAGTTAACATAAAAGTAAGAAATGACAAACTCATAGATTAGGAAAATAATCTTAGCCAAGATCAAGAAAAATGAAAGAAACAGACTCGGTAAACACATCTGAGAATTATTTCAAAACAATCAAAAAAATAGTATATGTTGATAAGCTACTTTCCAATTAGTAGGCTATCTTGTGTGCATCATACTCACTTGATGAGAAACAGATTCGGTAAACACATCTGAGAATTATTTCAAAACAATCAAAAAAATAGTATTTTCTGATAAGCTAATTTCCAAGAAGTGGGCTATCTTGTGTGCATCATACTCACTTGATGAGTAATAGGCTTGAACCCAGAACTATAAGCTCCATGAGGACTGTAACCAAGAAATTCAAAATTCAGTAACCACAAGTACAAATAAGAGTGCAAAAAACCCTCTGTATATGTGCACCAGATAGACATAGAAAGAACACAAAACGATGCCGACACAACTGCAAGAACGTAATAATCAGATCAAGAGCTGTTTGTCTTTGAACGAATTTGAAAAGAATCCAGAGCTCCAAAGTGAGAATAATAGAATGAGGAAAGATAAAGCAAGGATATTCGTCAGTCAAAGTTAGAATAATAGAATAAGATAAAGCAAGGACATTTGTGAGTCAAACTAAGAAGAAAACACAACCCTTTTTTTATCACATAATTAATTTAAGCAAATGGTATTAGTCTGTAGTTCCACAAACTATACATTTACACAAGTACCAAACAGATACCAAAATGTGTGAATACATTTGTCAATAAGAATTAAAAAAATTGGCTAATTAGAGACTAAAAGTCTTAACAGGGAAAACCTCTAGGTCTAGTTTTGCCAATTGACTAATTTTTAACATATTATGAAAAAACAACTTTCAAGATTCAGTACTGTTGTGACCTTTTCACACATCGCCCCATTGCAAATGGGGACCCCCAGTTGTTTGCTTCTTTTTAGGGTTTTGCCTTCGCGCAACAATTTCATAAAATCATTGCTTTGAGAGTTTCAAGTCAGAGTTTTGAGTTATCGCTTGAGCCAACTGGAGAATTCAAGCCCGAAACAATGCCTAAACGTCATGGAAGTGCTCAGAAGGTCTGGAAGACGAGGATCGCGTGTGCTTTGAGTCAATTTTGACACTTCCTATTTTTTAGGGATTTTTGCTTTTTTGCTTCTTTTTTAGCATTTTTGGACCAATCTGGGATCCCTATTTTTTAGGCATTTTGCTTTTTCTATTTTTAGAAAGTCAACCCCAGTCATGGAGTCAATATTTCCATTTTTAGAATCAAAATTCAGGCCACCAAAGGTAAAAAAAATTGAAAAATAAAGCAAAAATCAATGAAAAATCAAGAAAAGCATGGAAAAGCAATGAAAAATCTGGAAAAATCAAGAGGAAAAAGCATATGGCGAAGAGGCAAGCATGAAATCCATGGCGATCAAGGATGAAAAATGGTATAAATCTGGAGAAATTCGCCCATGGGAAGGGCAATAACAATGGCAAGTCCGCTTGGAAGAAGCAATGAGGATGGCAAGGCATGAAGGAAGTCCACCCAAGCCTTAGACAAGAAGTGGCAAGACCTTCTCAAAGTCCGCCCCACCTCTTGGCATGAAGTTTGTGAAGTCTGCCTATACTCAATGAAGGAATGGAAAGAAATAGTTAAAGTCCGCCCTTGGACTAGGAAGATGGAAAAAAGAAATGTCAAGACCTTCCCCAAAGTCCGCCCTTGCCTTGTGTTGATGTGTTTTTCGTGACCACACCAACGCAGAATAAAGTCGCCAACGGCTACCCTATTCTCTCTTGATCAAAGTATCCAGCACGCTAAGATTGCAAGAGAGTTCGTGCGTTCAACTCCAAGGTTCTTTCAATGTGAATAGTCTTAGTTGGCTCAATGTGATTTGCTGGTATTTCAAGGGGACTTACGGAATTGTTCAACAGCAGAGGAAGGGGGTTGTTACAGTTCGACAGATTTATCAATGAAGCACGGATTTCCTATCCTAACCAGAAAGTACTGAATTTAAAGTGGTTGCAGGGTTAAGAAAGCTCTAATCTACTCTAAGGCGTGGGACATGGCGATCAATTCTCACTAGCTTCAATCAGGCTCTGCTTTGCCTCGCTTCAGACAGCCTCCACAGAACCGGTGCAATCTTCAGAGGAGTAGCTTCAGGTGTTCAGAACACAACTTAGCATGAAAATACCATCACAACAACGCATATAAACATACAAATCATGATCGAAGTTAAGTGTATGATATTCCAGTTGACCACACAAGGCGCATTCACCATCAGCGAACACACTAGTGGTATGGATAGCAAAGTTTGCTCAAATTGAAGACCACATTCCACACTATCACCTACGTACATGAAATGAAACTTATTCTACTTTAAACCACTACTTGAAGTAGAAGGAATGAAGAAACCTCGCTAGCTATCCATAACAAAGAAGAATTTCACCATCAATGAAAAGATCTTTTATTATGAAAGTTTTACACAACAATCTCTTGCAAAAGTTTTCAAAGGAAAACTTTCCTTCTTCTTCAACTACACTATCAATCTATACTAAGCTACTTCTAAGTTGTCCCTCTACTCTATGTTTACTGTCTAACTCTACTGCCTATTCTAATGAGATACAAATGGAGGGGATGCCCCTTTATATAGCTGTCCAAGTCCAACAAACGGCTCAAATTACAATCGGCTGGATGGCCCAGATTGTGCCACCTCAGCCCTAAACAAGATTCACCCTAAAAACCACCACCAAGAGGAGTGGGGTAATAAATGAGCCATTAATGGCCACCATTTTCTAGAAGATTCCCGTTTTGAAACGCGTTCACACTGTTCCTGTTCTTTACTGCAGACTTGATCAAACAGCTTCAACCTCTGGCATGGCATGCACATTCTCATTTTGAAATTCCAAGGCTGCAACCTCATTCTTTTGCTCGACAATGACTTTCTTCTTGATGTTGTTCTTCAGCTTAGAAGTACTTGAGGACAACCTCCTTCTCTCCATCCCGAGCTTTGAAAACATTTCTTCTTTGTCACTTGAGCTAGGCACATACTAAGTCTCAAAACTTAGCCATTTTCTCCAAGTATTCGCTTCATCTGCCCAAGTCATCACCGTTTGGTCTCAAAGTTCCTCCTGCAAAACAAGCAAGGAGAAGAGCATCAAAACACTTCATCATATAAACTCACCTTACTTACCTGACTTTTATGCTTTAACTTTCAAGGGTTCATCGCCTTTCTTTAGCACAACCATTTCCTTCAAATTCCTCAAGGGCGTACTTAAGAGATGCACTTTTAAAATCATCTTTTGAAAGTGTTAACTACATCTTCTCCAAGAAATTCACTTTTCTGGCTGAGGCGCCGACAACCCGATATTTCATCCAACTCTAGCTCAAGAAGATTATTTTCACACGAAACCTGATCAAAAAACTTCTAGTCATTCAATTTCAAATTCATCTGCCAAGGCATTTTTATGTCAACAACACATTTTATTCCTTGCCTTAGAAAATTTTTAGATTTTCCCCTTAGAAAATTCCACAATTCAAGTGCCGATCAAATTCTTCATCTTAAAAGCCTTGGCGAAGTGCAGAAGACACTAAAATCCATTCCTTGTCAAAGATCTTCAGTACCCAGAAGAAAATTTTCTTCAAAACACATCGAATTCATGGGTATACAACGAATGGGTTCATTTAATTTTTCTTGAATTTTGAACCTTAAAAAAATAATTCTCAACAAATTTATTTCATTTCCTCATCCCTGTGAGTGCTTTGTTGCTCTGACTTGAAAACTTTTAATCACCCCTGCAATGCTGACATCCTCCGATTTCTCCACTGGCAATTTATTCATGCTTCAGGAAAATTTCACATCTCCACCAGACTTAGGCGTGATTTTCCTAAGGAAGAAAATATTGTGCCTTAGAAAAATTTAAAATTACTTAGCACATTTTGCACTTTTGCCTTAGAAAATTTTATTCAACTTCAATCACTCCGCCTGCGAGGAAATTTTATCAACTCACTTAGGAAATTTTTTCTTTGAATGTCTTGGGCGCATTTTGCATTTCATGAGGGATATATTTCTTTTTAAATTCCAACGCCTTTTGTCACATTTATCTCCTCCTTATGCACCTAAGGCGCATTTAACACCTTGAGGAGTATATCCTATCCCCACGTCTTAGCAACTTTCCTCTACCAATTTCAAAATGGGTGCATTTTTGATGTTATGAAGGATAAAATAACGTGTCTTTTTCTTGTTGAAGTGAGGGCGCATTTCACCTGTGTGGAAGGATGAAACTCTTAGAATATTTTTAGCAATTCCTTCCTAACTTGGGCACATATCACACTTGAAGAGGAACATTTTCAACTCTACCTTTGGCTTGTGTCTTTATGTGCTTTCAATGGCTTGTCTTCTTCCTCCTCTTTGCATGGATACTTTTGTCTTTATATGCCTTTGCATGTATACTTTTGCATGGAGACGTTTTGTCCTTTTCCAACTTTGCATGCCTTTGGTTTTGTCCTCACATGCCTTCATTTGGGCGCATATAGCACTTGCAAGAGGACTTTCAACGCCCAACATGTGACCTTTCAGCTCCCTCGTTTTTGTCCTTACATGCCCTCTCTTGGGCGCATTTGAGCATGGGAGGAAGTTGAAATTTCAAAGGCCACCTTTGCTTTGACTTGTCTTTGACTTCCTTGCTAATCTTGGGCGCATTTTAGTATGTGAGGAGGATTTAACTTCAACGTCATGACCACCTTTGAAACTTGGGCGCATTTAGGGTGTAGTGGAGGATAAAACATGTTAGAAACTTTTTGCAACTCCTCCCTAAAGTGGGCGCATTTTGGCATAGGAGGAGGATTAACATCTTCACTTAGAATATTTTGAACATCCTCATTCTTCATCCCTTGAGGGTGCATATGGAAGGTGGTGAGGGATATTCCCACACTTAGAAA
>VDFB02159942.1:50717-83518 GCA_007258455.2 Sequoia sempervirens
TTACAAGCGTGTCAATGGCGCCTTCACCATGCATATCACGAGATTGCTTCAGGAGCGGATGCAACACAGAATCTCGAGAGAGGCCCAAGAATTGATTGAAAGGTATGGGTGCTGGTTTATACAGTTTCCAAAGTTTTCTTACATAAGGCTGCAAGGTTTTTCATCATACCCATATAGACTGCCTAAGTACCCAACCGATAGAATTTTAATGCTAGAGATATCTAGGCAATTGGTTGCCTATGATAAAATTCTGAAGAAGAAGAAGAAGGGAGGTGTTGACTTCCCGATTGTCATGGGCAATTCAGACGAGGTGTGTCCTTCATTACAAGCAGCCAGAGAAGCCGAGAGTGAGCTTCAATTCTATCACTTTTCATAGCACACCAGCCGACAACACTATGATCCACATAATAACATCAAATGGGTACTGTCAGAAGAGTTTAAACACAAGGAAAATATTGAGGATTATTGGGTTGATGCACCAGATGAGATTGAAGTCAGAAAAAGAATGTTCTCTCAGTTGCCGATTAACATGATCAGGGAATGTGAAGTTGTTCCGGTTCCAGACTAGGTGAATGAGGATATGGACATTGTCCATCCAGATTATGCAGCAGTGAGAGATACTCCGCTTCCACTCCCGGATTGGTTAGAACCAGAGGTTGCTGACTTGGACACGCTTTCTATTCTGATCCTGACATTTACCAGAGCATGGGTTGACAGGCATGTGAGGAGATTCAAGAGTAGGTCAATTGCTTTGACTTACAATTTGATGGGAGATCACAGGACACCCACCACCGGCAGAAAGAAACAGATCACACTAGGTCCAGAATCCAGACAGAAAGAGCCAGTTCGGCAGGAGCTTCAGCCGGAGCCTCCACGAGTTGCAGTTGAGTCACCCACGCCATTGGAGACATGTTCTCCAAGTATACTGGAGGTTTTCTTGTTTGCTGATCAAAGAAATGCATTGAATCAGGTGCAAGTGGTACAGGAAAATAATCAGCCTCCACGGAGAGAGTCAGTTGGCTAGAGCGTCAATGCACCTAGTAGAGTTGATCAGCAGACTGATGAGGGGACTACTATTGACCCTCAGTTTCAGCAAGAGTTAGAGGCGGCTATGGAGGATGATGACGATATAGTTTCGGGAGACACTCAGCTACTTGAGGACGATGAGCCTCACCAGAATCATATAGAGGTTGAACAAGTTCGAGAAGTAGAGGCACAGGAGCAGCGGCCCTTTGATATACAATATACAGTACCTGATTGGCTCAGGGATAGGATGAGAAGAAGCCCCAGCGAAGAGATTGATCCAGCAGTTGAGATGGAAGAATTTTTGAACAAGATCAGTGCACCCCCACAGAAGAAAGCACGGAAGTTTTCGAAGATATCCACTAAGGAGGATGGTTCCCATACTCTTCACGTGGCCGTGCCTCAAGTTGATTGTGACCAAGATGAAGCAGTACTTGAGAATTATGTGGTCACAACTTTGGACTTAGGACGCCCCACAGGTATACAAATTGTAGAGGAGTGTGATAACTCCTACCTCGCCCTCAAGGACAGGTTATTCAAAAAGGAAGGAAAGTATAAGAAATTGAAAAGAGAGCATAAGACTTTGATTGGATATGTGCAACAGTTGTCTCGTCCTCGTGGGAAAGAAATTCTAGTGATAGAGCTTCCACCTGAGATACCCAGAGAGTCAATCAGCGGCTTGTTGGAGTTAGGAAGGATGGCACAGGAGGCAGACAAGTGGGTCACAGGAGTTCGTGTTGAGACAGAAAAGTTTATGGAGGACCTTGCTTTTGCTTTTCAGCAGGCTTCCAGTATTTTGGCATGAATGGAGGCAGTTGATCATGCTTGGGGAGATGCTTCTGTCTATCAGAGCAAAGTAATTCAGTGTCTTGAGGCATTGAGGCATGTTCCTTTGTGGTTGCTGATTGATGGAGGGGTCATTCAAGAGAATGACAGGTATGATTTTTCTAGATGGTATTCTTCAGCGATCACGGGACGTGGTTTCTTCGACGCAGCACAGGCGGATTCAGCCAGGATACGAAAGGCTATGGCCAATATCATTGATGGAGTTCAAAACACTTTTGAGGCCATATTTGCTAGGCGGTTGAATCCAGATGAGGTGAATATTGATAATTTGAGGGGTAGACTGGTGCCTTTCTTTTCAGAGGTGAAGACCTTCACATAGGATGACTTTGAGAACACCTCCACTTTCTCCAGTTTGATTCAGAGCACGTAGGATTCCTTAGCTGCTTGGAGAAAATCTTGTGCATGGCATGAGACGTCGGTCACGGTGCTAGAGTTCCAGCTAGATTGTGTTCCACCCATTTCAGTTTAGGAAGTTGAGGTTGTACTTGGCAGGTTCGTTGAGTTTGCAGCTAGAGAGAAAGAGAATGGGAATGCACTACTGGACGAGGATCTTCTAGAAGACTGATTGTGGGCATTAATTGCCTTTACTATTTTTGGGAGTGAGTGGGGAATCTTTGCTCATTTATTACACCACTCCCCATTCTAGCAGTTTTTAGGGTTAGGGCTGAGGTGGCTTAATCTTAGCCACTCTTCTGATTGTAATCTTAGCCGTCCATTGGACTGGGCTACCTATAAAAGGGGGAGTCCCCCTCATTTGTATCTCATTAGAAGTAGTTATTAGACATTAGCATTAGATTTGGAGATCAGACTAGAGAGTAGAGCAGAGTAGATATTTTGCTTGATAGTTTAGCATAGTGTGGAGAAGAAAGAAAGTTTTCCCTTTGAAAACTTTTGTGGAGATTGTTGTGTAAAACTTTCATGATAATAGATCTTTTCATTGATGGTGGAATTCGTCTTTGTCATGGATTGCTAGCAAGGTCTCTTCATCCTTTCGGATCCAAGTAGCATAAAGTAGCGTAGTTTTCATTTCATGCAAGTAGTTTACTTTGGATGTGTGGTGTTTTATTGAGGTAGCTTCATTTCATTCCATACCACTAGCAACTTGTTGATGATAAGTTCGCCTTGCATTGTCTACTGGAGATTATCTTGAGTTTAACTTCGATTGTGATTTGTATACTTATATGCGTCGTTCTGATGGTGTATGTATGCTAAATTATAATTTGAACATCTTTTGCTATCCCTTTGAAGATTGCACCAATTTTACTGAAGCTGTCCGACGTGAGGCTAGGTGAAATTCGGTTGAAGTCTATTGAAATCAAGCTCCACATATATTGCATTTAGGATAGAATATAAGCTTCTTAGGCCTTACACTCATTTAATTTCCGCACATTTCTGATTAGCTTTAGGAAAACGAACTTATTGCCAAATCACATGCACAAAATCCCCTTCAAATCATCTACCTACTGTTAACTGCAAGAAGCCTGAACAATTGTGTAAGTCCCCTCATAAGAACACAGCAATACACATCAAACCAACTGAGGGTATTCCAAGTATTTCAGAACCTTGGAGTTGAACGTGTGATCTATCTCGCAATCTTAGCACACAGAATACTTTGATCAAGAGAGAACGAAGTAGCCTTCAGACAACTTTGTTCTTCGGCTGATTGGTGAGGTCACAAAAATCACATCAACAAGTCTATGCCTAGGATGATCCACTAGAGCAGATTGAGACATTTCATGAGGACTTAGCTGATCCAGGCATTGGAAGTTCTTGCATGGATGCTCTTGGAGGAGGCTTGGTGTTGAGACAAGTTGAGAAGCAAGGTGATACCAACAATGATGCTCTTGAGCTTCAATTCATTCATCTTCTGTTCACTTAGGAAATCATATAACCTAAGTTATTCGTAACATATGCAAATGTCTTCTCCCAAAGTCAACTTTTATGGGATTCTAGGGAAATACACTAAAACCAAGAACATGAAAGAAATGAAAAATCCAACACCAACTTAAGCAAAAGCAAAATGGTGAGAATACATTTTAAAAAAACCCGTAATAAGTAAACACAATCACTATTAGAAGATGACATGCAAAATTAAGGGAAAGTATGGAGATGACCTCATGGAAAACAATTTTTTGGCTTCCTAGGCATAAACTAGAGCTCCAAATCTTCCTTCCTCAACTCAATATTTTCATTTTGTTGTCAAATGATACTTTTAACTAATATTTATAGATCTTATAATTTTATTGTGTGGTCATAGTGTATCTCATCTTGTTTAATAAGTTATCTCTATCAAATATATAGGATCATGATAGATTGATTTAAAGTCTTTGTGATATATAGTGCAATGTTATGCTGTTCATCTTATGCAGCCAAGGTGCTTGCGAGATGTGTCATTTCGAACTTTAGTTTCATTTGTTCTGTTTTATGACTTGTGGGTGCTATTGTGAATTAAGGCTAATTTCCTAAGCCATGACATTAAGTTATGAGTGATCTTTGTTTAGTTACCAGTTACCAGTGTGTCACGACTGCACACATTATAGAAACACATTTGTGCATATAAACTTAATGCCACAATCCCTGTAATGTCCCCTACCCTGATTTTCCCTAGAATTTGCCTATTGATCACAAATTGCAACAAATTAGGGTCAGGGTTTCACCTCATTAAATAAATGTCCCTTTAATGATGTAATCTTGGATTGGAATCTTGCATTCACCACATGGACAATATATGCAAATATGTGTATATGCTTGTTAGGGTTAGACAATTGCATCACATCCATAGATTATCAACAATGCAAACACATTAGGAAATTGGGAGAAGGGACATGATGGGTCCGCCTGAAGCCATATGCCAAGCCTAAGAGGGTGTATACCACAGTTCTCCCCCTTGGTGACTTGTACCTTCGTTCCCCATCAATGTCTCAACCCCTAAAGACACTTGCCACCTTGTGGGATTGGATGGTGATCACAAGTGGGCTCTTTGGGCTCCTACCACTTCACCCCTAGCCCTTTCCTTTCTTGATTAATTGGGTGGAGGTCACAAGTGGGCTCTTTTGGCCTACCACTTCACCACTGGCCCTACCCACAGGGTGGGTTTCAGATAATCAATGTAATTTTGATTCAATCATAGGAAATCCTTCTTTATTATCTTAGAAGCAAAAAGCATATATTGGTAAACAATTACGTGCAAAAAATACGCATTTAATATTCTTGGATTATGCAGGGCCATATTTATATAGATGCAAGATAATAAATGACAGAGATACACCAGAATATAGAATAGATCTGGTATACTTCGGTTTTTGCATATATTTCTTATGCACTATCTGCTGTACTGGATCGCATGGGTCCCTTTGATCTGCTATGCTCTCATCTCTTGCTCTTTTCCCCAATGTATTTCTTTCTAGCAATTGATGGTCTCCTTGCATTCAAGTGACTCGCTCTTATACTTCCCACCACAAATGGACATGCCTCTTCATATCAGGTATTCATTTAAAAGACATGTCTCTTACCTTGACTAATTGCAACCTTCCTTAGGATAATTAATTGCATTAATATTATCCTTGCTTAATCGTCGTGTCTTCATTAGCTTGTTGCATAATAATTGTTTGTCTTTTAATATTAATTCGATTGTTGTTGTTGATGCGGGTTGACTTGCATTTGAGTGATTGGATTCCAGTGATTTGGTTTATTTTTGCGGGGGCATGATAGTCCTCCCCTCCTAAATTTGCTTGCCCTCAAGCAATTTTAGTTTCGAATGGTTGAAGATCTCTTCTCCTTCCCATGTAGCGTCTTCCTCGAGTAAGCCCTTCCATTTGATAAAAAATTCAGGGATAGTCTTATGCCTTAATCGCTTCTCTCTCATGTTGAGAACTGCTTTAGGTTCCAAGATTAGTTTGCCCTCATCATCAAGTGTGCGTAACTCTAAACATGGGGCAACTTGCTACCCTAACACTTTCTTCTGTCTTGACACATGAAAGATGTTGTGAATACAGCTGTTCTTGGGCAACTCTAATTCGTAAGCTACTTCAGCAATCTTCCTTAAGATCTTATAAGGCCCATAAAATCGGGGTTTTAGTTTTTCTGCTCCACTTAGCATGATGAATGACTGTAGTCGTAAGAACACTAACTCTCCAACTTCAAATGTCCTCTCAGTGCAGTTCCGATCGGCATAGATCTTTTGTTGAGTCTGTGTTTGATGCAAATTGTCCTTGAGGGTGTTCATAATGTCCATACTCTGTTGCACAAAATCCTTTGCCCTTGGTACTCGATTTTCTTGTGAAATCAAACTTCTGAAGGAGGTTGGTTCGTAACCATACAATACCTTGAACGAACTCATCTTGATTGATATGTCATGAGTAGTGTTGTAGCAATATTCACCGAGATGCAACCATTTTACCCATGCGTACTATCATGCCCCCGCAAAAATAAACCAAATCGTTGGAATGCAATCGCTCAAATGCAAGTCAAACCACATCAACAACAACAATCAAATTAATATTAAAAGACAAAAATTTATTATGCAGCGAGCTAACGAAGACACAACGATTAAGCAAGGATAATATTAATGCAATTAATTATCCTAAGGAAGGCTGCGATTAGTCAAGGCAAGAGACTTGTCTTTTAAATGAATACCTGATATGAAGAGGCATGCCCATCCATGGTGGGAAGTAAAAGAGTGGGTCACTTGAATGCAAGGAGACTATCGATTGCTAGAAAGAAATACATTGGGGAAAAGAGGAAGAGACGAGAGCACAACAAATAAAAGGGACTTGTGCAATCCAGCAGTTAGTGCATCAAAAATATATACAAAAATCGGATTATACCAGATCTATTCTATATTTTGGTGTATCTCTACCATTTATTATCTTGCATTTATATAAATATGGCATTGCATAATACAAGAATATTAAATGTGTATTTTTTGCAAGTAATTGTTTACTGATGTATGGTTATTGCTTCGAAGATAATAAAGAAGGATTTCCTATGATTGAATCAGAATTATGTTGACTGTCTGAAACCCACCCTGTGGGTAGGGCCAGTGGTGAAGTGGTAGGGGTAAAAAGAGCCCACTTGTGACCTTTGCCCAATTCCTCAAGAAAGGAAGGGGCCAAGGGTGAAGTGGTAGGAGCCCATAGAGCCCACTTGCGATCACTGCCCAATCCCACAAGGTGGCAAGTGTCTTTAGGGGCTGATACATTGATGGGAAAGCAGGTACAAGTCGCCAAGGGGGAGGGCTGTGGTATACACCCTCTTAGACTTGGCATATGGCTTCGGGCAGACCCATCATGTCCCTTCTTCCAATTTCCTAATGTGTTTGCATTGTTGATAATCTATGGATGTGATGCAATTGTCTAACCCTAACAAGCATATACACATATTTGCATATATTGTCCATGTGGTGAATGCAGGATTCCAATCCAAGATTACATCATTAAAGGGACATTTATTTAATGAGGTGAAACCCTAACCCTAATATCTTGCAATTTGTGAGCAATAGGTGAATTCTAGGGCAAATCAGGGTAGGGGACATTACAATCCCTTTTGCTTTAGTTAATTCACCAATATTCTTGTAAAAAAATAAGGACTATTGATATATTGGCGTTCATTGATAACCTACAATAATTCCTACCTATTTATGGTCACGCCATCCGCCTAAGCGGAAATACCCCTTTAGGGTGTGCCTAGTCTTAATTGAAATAACTCTGAGAACATATGAACTTTTGTCATTGATATACTACTTATGCCTCTATAATGCTTTTATTGATGATTTATCACAAACGGCCTTAGTAACCATTACTCAGCCTTACGATTTGTTGCCCAAAAGTGTTTTTTTATCTGATAATTTACCTGTCTATCCACTCAACTGTGCTTTCTTATCTCATTCAGCAAGATAGTGCCATTGCCTATAACTATAATTACTGTCTAGTGGAAATTGGAACCGATAGTTTCTTTCCAATTAAAGTCATTTGCTGGAAGCTACAATGCCACCCACTTTTGACTTGTGCTTTTCCCCAAAACTATCCTAGTTATTGCCTAAATACTTAATTGTACATGTGGCATATGTTGTGTATGTTGGTTGCCTATTGAATGGTGATTTTATGTTATCCACCTGTTTCATTTGCCAGAAAGCTTTTATTTTAGCAACACTTGATGTCCAAGGAAAGGGCATGGTTGTTCTGTTTGTTTTTCTTTTATCATATCACACTTTTCCCTTTGGAAGTTATGAAGCATTGTTGGTTTTTAAGCCAGTAAGAGAAGCTTGGTATATTCTAAATGAGTTAGAAACCTAGATTTGTGATTAGCTCCATCTTCTCAGAAACTACCATAGCTTTTGATCTGGGAGCCCAATAAAAGATGCTGAATAGGAAATGCAACTGTATTGGGACTCACATTTTGTATTTACTATAGTTTTTTTGGGTAAATATATTACTCAGCGAAATATCATGTTATCCATGAGCAGCCTGTCAGACATTTGACTAAATCCAATTATCAAGGCT
Source organism: Sequoia sempervirens (assembly GCA_007258455.2). Taxonomy (NCBI): domain Eukaryota; kingdom Viridiplantae; phylum Streptophyta; class Pinopsida; order Cupressales; family Cupressaceae; genus Sequoia; species Sequoia sempervirens. The sequence goes on from VDFB02159942.1 coordinate 59,087, forward strand.
CTTTTGTAATGTCCCCATTTTCATGAGTATTAGTTTTCAGAGGGTTTAGCCTATTCCTAACTCTCGTAGGCTAACGAGCATGGTTAGAGAGTCGTTTGAGGCAGATACCAAGTCAGTGGATGGTTTCCTGGGCTTAGTTGGATTGGGAGATAATAATTAAATTAATTATTTGTAAGGTTATGTAATGTCCCCTTCCAGTTGACATCTCTCAGTGCTTAAGATTACTATTATGTGACCCTCGTAGGCTGATAAGGTGGATAGAGGGTCTTGTTGAGGATTGGCTTGGGTTCAGTTGGCAGAATTATTCAGTTTGGCTTTCGTTCGGGGTTGTTCGGACATCTTTTGCTTGACTTACTATTTTTAGTAAGTGGAGACACTCAGCAGAGCACCCCTGCTATTTTTAGCAATATGGTTTGGTCGTGTGCGGATTCAGTCACTTATCATCCGGCTTCAGACAGTTTGTCAATTGGACCTGTTTTGAGAGAGATATTAATATTTATTTGCTAAAATAAATATTAATTAATTTTAAGCTTATTTTATAAAGTTATAATATAATTAAATATTATAACTTAAGTGACTTTATGGAAGGGGTCGACCAACATGAAGAAGGGGCCACTTTTTAATTATTATTTATAATTAAAAGTGCATTCAAACTATGGAAAAATTAAAAGAAGAATTAAAAGTTTATTTAAATGATGCTTTTTGAGGAAAATCGACCCAACTGAGGAATTATAAGTTTCTTTGAGAGAAACTCATTTCATGATGTTATGAAAATCGAATTTGATCAATTCTTCGTTCAGAGAACGGAGCCAAGGGTTTCAGTTGTCTTTTTGCATTGGAGAATGAGCCATCTTTAGTGTCTGCAGTTCAGAGGTTGTGAAATATCAACTGATTTATTGCCTATCAGAGAGATAGCTTCATCCAGAAGTTATCATAGAGTTTATTCAGAGGTTACATCTTCAGAGTTTTGAATCCAAAAGTTATCAGACAGAGAGATATTCTTGGGCGGCTGATTTAGTGTCACATCTGGCATCTTTTCAAAGGCCGTATGGATTTCTTCTTGCTGCTGCTGAGCCATACCATCCATTTGTTGGGCCGTACCATCAAGTACAAGGCCGTACCTTTCCCCTAGGGAAAAACACCTCACCCTTTGGCATTTTGACTTCATCAAAAGGGACGCCTATCCCTCTGGAGTCTTTTGCAATCTTCTGGCGCAGGGAGAAGTTGATATTTTTGATAAGCCGTACATCTGATTACCTTCAGGCGGCTGCAAATCAGGTTTTTAAATAATGCAAATCCACTTTGCTTTTTGTCTGCATGTTAGGGTTTCAATATTGTAATCACTGGGAAAGAATAATGAATCCATTTGCTATCATTTCCGAGACTTATATGGTTCAGTTTGTACCTTCTGGAATTTAATTAAATTTTTAGAAGTATTTCTTTCAAAATCGCATTCTTTATTATTGCATGCAAAAACTCAAAACATTCAAAAACACTAAAAAAACAAAAAAATACATTCAGTTCCAGAACAGTGAGAACAGGGGTTTCTACAGGTTATTAAATAAATATATATTATAAAGTAACCTTATATTTAATTAATTTAATAAAGTGACTTAATAAAATATTATATCATAAAGTTGCTAAAAATAAAATATATTTTTTATCCCACATTGGCAAGAAAAGTGTGTGAGCTCTCCCAAGAAAAGTATAAAAGGATCTTAAGGGCTCATTCTTGGATCTAGAGAAATTGATATTGATTTGATTTGTCCATTGTGGAGCGTAGGGTTTCTGCAGTTACATCTATTGATCATTGGAAACAAAAACTTCCATTGATAGTATAACTGAGGTGGTGAAATATTCCTCCGAAGGGTTGCAGTTGAGAGGAAGATATTTCGGTCTTTATAATTGTGCTTTATTGGTGGGCAAAGGCCAAATTTGCTGAGGATATTTTGCATTTTTGATTAGAGATCTTTAGTGGCATCATATTTGCATCGACTAGTAGCATTGAAGACATATCAAAGGAGTGTTGAAGTCTAATATATATTTGCAGAAGTCTGATATTAATTTAGTCATTTTGGCAACCATTGGAGACCACGTTTTTCACTCATGGAGGCTTCATTTTGCATTGATTTCACTCTCTAACTTGGGTGCTCCATTCCTTGGGTCATGGCAACGATTTTTGATGCTTGAGAGGAGACCAAGAAGCTGCCATTTATTTATTACTGACATTCATATCAAAACAGGGGTGATTCGAAGAAAGGTTCGATTTGACAAGGAGGAGGCACGATTTGTATTTCTATTGATTGCTTCTTCATCATCAGCCCTAGGCGCTTCATCCAGGTTCTTTATATGTTGCTTGCATTCAATTTCGGTCATGTATGTTTAAGTGTGAGAGGCTGCCAATGTACTCAGACTTAGAGTCTCTCATAATATTGTAAAGCCAAGAGTTTTGGCTGCCATACATCCATTTAGATCATTGATTAAGGAGTTATAAGTTGCCTATCATATTGTATGTATTGTTTATGCTCATATTGCACTCTTTAGGTTGCATGCCAATTGTTTGACGAAATGTCCATTGGCTGTAGATGATCATTTCTCATGTTTAGAACATTTATATGCATTTGAAAAGTCAAATAAAGGTTGCATTTGCATTTAGTTCTATGCTTAGATATCTTAGAAGTCATTTGCAAGCATTTCAAATATATTTGAAGTCATTTCAAGCTAGCATAATCAGACTGAAGCTACAAACCAGCAAGTTAAGAGGTTGCATAAGAAATATTTGACAATATTCCTTGAGGCAAACTAAGGTCAGATTTTGTAAGGAATTTCTACAGTGGTTTAAGAAGTGTAAACATTGACATTTTGGTCTATTCCCTCTCCTTTAGGTGAAAAATCCTAAAGTGTTAGAAGGTCATAGTAGCCAAGATCTTTATTTGGTATTTTGGTAACCTTATGATATTCCTTGACAGCAAAAATTTAGATCAGAAGTAGCAAGGGATATTATATCTTCTATAAATTTTAATATTTATAATTCAATGATAATGTACACAGTTTATATATTTTATTGTTTTTCTTATAGATGCTCATTACTTGGTATATCCAGGCTTCTTGATGTAAATTTTGCTAGTGTTTCAAGAGTGCTGTTATGTTGGGACTCTCATTTTGTATGTACCATATTGTATCTTATGTAATATAGTACTCAGTTTTCTTTTGAGGAAAGAAAATAAATAGTGTGTTATCGACTGACATCTGGCTCAGGATTTTACCAAAACTTCCTACTAAGCCTATTCTATGATTATGTTATTGTTTAAAATTCAATGATTGAGTGCAACTTATATTTTATTGCTTTTCTTATTGATGTGTGGTAAATCAAGGCTTTTTGATGCAAACTCTGTTGAAGTCTGATTGAAAAATCTTGATGATTGTTAGGAAGAGGAACAAAAACTTTTTATTTTTACTTTTATATTCATCAGGTAAAATATCAAGCACATTTTTGGAAATTTTCTTGTATGTGGTGTCTTTCAACTACCTGCATAAATTGAATCCAAAAATTAATGGGAAATGTTCTAGTTTCTTTGCAGTGGGCTCTAGCAATTGAAAGTGTGGAGAAAGGAGAGCTTGATATAGATTCAAGTTTTGGTATGCAGCAGCGACCTGATGGAGATATCGAAATAGATGAAAGATTTTGGGAAAACAATTTTCAGATTCCAACCTGTGAGCAATGTGGTGGTGTTCTAAAGCCTAATGTAAGCTCCCATGTTCTTTAAAGAGAATAGATTACAATTTCATGTACACAACTCACAATTTAAATATAACTGCACCTTGATAGTAGGACAGAAGATAATTTGTCAGATCTGGTGGTTATTGTTACACGTAGATAATTCAGATGTATGTTTGCCTTGGATACGAATTTTCTTATGCATACCATTTTTTTTTTTCATGGATCTCTAACCTTGTTTTGTCATTGATAGTAATCCTTGGCAACTGTAGGCAGGTGCTACCCTCTAGTTTAGTGGTTCTGGTTCCCTTTTCTGCAAAAAAATATATGAAGTTTGTAAATTAATCAATTTGCCTTATTTTGCTCAGAGCTCAGCTTGCCCTCAAGCTCGGTCACTCTTATCTTTCAAGTACTTATTCTTAGTTGAGAGTATTGAATTTTTCCTGATAACAGATGCAGTTGGAGTACTTTCTTTTACATTGCCATCTCATTGCCTCTATTTTCTCTCTCTGCTTCTTGAGCTGCATTTCTATCATTACAACTTTAACTTGTATGTTGCTAAAGTTTTCTTTGACCATTCCTAGCTCAGTTAGAGCATTTTTAGGTCTCTTTTGCCCTTAGATAATCTCTTCCTGGGTTAAGCCTGCTTGAAATCAAGTGATACATTTGCCGAGGCATAATCTATGGTGGTCATTTCTCCTCTACTTTAGCTTTTGAGAGATGTTTTTGGGTTGCACCATTGTGTCTAGGAGGCTCAAAAAATTAAGATTGTCATGCCCCCATCAGGTTTCAGACCACCATCATAGCCTTTATTAAAATCACAGGCAGTGATAAAAAGACTGCCGCTTATGTCCAAGACTAATTAATCAATCAACACTAGGCATGGGCGGCGACTCTACAAAGGGACATAATTAATAATTAACAAAAAGATTTAAGGCAGCGATAAGATTGTGGAGGGGCGTGTCCCTTAACGAGGGAAGGGTGTTGATAAAAGCTATGTCTTTTCCCCACCATGGAGGATATAAAAGGAGGAACATTTCAAATGGAGAAGGCATCAAAGGAGATCAGAAAATAAATAAACATCTGCATTCAGAAAGGCAGCAGCCATTGAATATAATAAGTGATTGGTATGCATCATGATGGAGTATAATGTTTTTATATATATAATCTTTCATGTATCTTTAACCTAGTTACTAATGGGAATTACTAATCTATTTAAGGCTATTATAATTATTGATTTAATCTATTAGTTTCCCTTTAAGCAATCAGGCATGGATTTGCAAGGGAACACAAATGGGAGAGGCAGTAGACCGGTTCCACAATGTAAGTAGACAACGCCATGTTGGATGGTAACGGGAGGTCCTGTCACTTGGGGCCAAGAGGTGATTTCCACGCTCTAACCAGAATGTACACCAGGATCCCGATGTGGGCAAGGTGTGAGCATTGGTCAGAGGATCTAAATCAAAATGCTTATGCAAGAACTCTAACCAAGAATGGCGCCGATGATGGCGAGCATATGGTCAGAGGATCCCTGAATCTAATGTACTGAAAGCACACTCGACACCAAGTATGTGCTACTCACTCCAATACGGAAATGAGGCGACCATATGGCGGAGATAACAGAAATTACAATGCTTGAAAGAAATAACTATAATGCTGAAAGTACTCAACACCCAGAATGTGCTTTCTAACCCAGAGTGGGTAAGGAGCTACCATAGGGCGGAGATAAAGAAATACAATTGCAATTACAAAATGTAAATATGAGCATTACAAAACATGATTAAGCAAGATGAAAGAACTGCTGTCAGTACTACTGTCAGCTTACAAAATGATAGAGAATTCGCTTGCCAAGAGCATAGGAATTTGAAAGATTAGCATTACATCATATAAGAACTCTCCGTGGCTTGATTAGAGATGCCAGTTCAATAAATCTCTCAATGATCAAATAATAATTCTGTTTTTCCACAAATCTGCACTTTTAAATTAAAAACCAGCAACCTAGGAATTCACTCATATGCTCATATCTCTCTCATTTCTCACCCAAATGATCTCAAATCTAATGCAATAGACCCTCAAAATGATGGCGCCTAACTTAGTAATAAGAAATGGCATCTAAAAATGGTTATTAATTAATGACACGGATCCCGAGGCACTCCAGAAAGTGCGCCCTACAAGGAATGACGGATTTGCTTTATAAAATCATACACTTCATATTAAAATCTGCAAATATTCATGAAGGGTCGCTTCCAACAGAGAAAACCAATGAGACAATACCCAGAACGACTCTTTGTGTATTTTATGACTTATGATTAAAAACATCAATCTGCTACAATGAATGTGCAACTCCAGAAAACCACTAATATGCATAAAACTGATTTACATATCCTCACAAAGACTAAAAATGCAGAAATCTCACAATAAAACATTCAAACTACACTATCTCACCACTAGTCGCTATCTTTCAAGCGAGAAGCAATGCCCAAGCTAGGAGGCCTTCATTCCTCGAAGCAATCCCAAAGCCAATCCGGCAGCATAACATTCCTGTAGATAAAAGATGCCCAAATGATGATCAAAGTCTTCCTTTTATAATTTCTCGTTGACTTCTCGAAACCCTAAACTCCTCTTCAAGTCAAAAACCCTAATCTCTTGCAAAGATGGCGTCCATTTCCTTCAAGCTCAATATTGACTTTTTAAATAAAATCAATACTTTAATAAATGCGTCCACTTTATAGCTTGATTTGACTTTGGGTAAAATATAAAATATAAAATAATCTTTAATGAAGGCACCACCCTCAAAAAGACCACTTTTCAAAACAACATAAAGTCAATAGACTAGGCCAAGGGGTCAACGTTAAAATATAACATTAAAACGTGACTTTTAATTAAATAGCTCAACTTATCTCTCCAATTGTGCCCCGAAGCCATAAATGAGCAAGCCAACTGATCAAACTGAAGTAGGAAGTCAACCATGCTGAACCCAACTGTAAAATTGCCAAAATTATAATTTACTAAAAATAGTAAATTCCAAAAAATGCTCAAAATGCTGAAATGAACATGCCACTGCGAAGCTCTCTGAAAACCCAGAAAGAATCCGCCATTGAATCCACCAACTCCGAGCAAAGACATCCTTAAAAATAGGAAACCCTAATTTTACCCTTTGAGTAGCCTACGGGTCTCCGGAATAGGCCAACGATCACTGGAAAGATCATGCTCGAGAAGGGGACATTACAGTCTCTGGATGCCCTTTTGTGCTTTCCTTTCCAATCCTTTCTATGATTGGTTGTTGGCAATGAAACTATGGCTTAGATCCAATTCGGCGATGTTATTTATATTAATTGTTGATTTACTCTTAAGTTCAATAACTTTTATATGATTTAATTAGAATACTATTTGTAAAACAAATTATATTGTTGGAATTGCTACTTTTGGGCAAAATCAGGCATACCCCAACTAGGGGACATTACAATTGGTATCAGAGCTTTAATCCTGCCAACCTGAGGGATGAAAGATAGTTGATGCAACTTAGCCAACGGGCTCAAAGGGCATTGGAAAGAGAAAAAAGAAAACTTGCAGCAAGTAATAACCCCACTCCAAACAATATAATGGGTGAACAATTGGGAGATGAGTTGAGGGCCTTCATGGAGAAAAATGAGAAAACAACCCAATTGCTCCTACAAACCCTTTAAAATATGAACAACACAATAGGCAATCTTAACCAAGGTAATTGGAGGGATGCCACTTCCCATCATTCTGAAAATAACAATAGAAGTCCACTAGGGTCAACACCTAGGGTAACTAGACCTTCCTTTCTATTTAGGGAGGGATGGCCAAAGAAGGAGAAGAAATCAATACACCAAACCAAAATTTAAATGACTTGGCCATAGCCTATTCAAGACTAGACCCTAAAGTTAAGATAGATATCCCTTTTAGGGAATATTGTGAAGCTGGAAAAAGAAGTAACCCTAGAAGAGAGAGGGGTCAACCTAATAAAAACTTACATCGTAAAGTAGGCAAGATAACTCTCCTTAACTTTGATGGATCAAGGAAGATCACCACACATTCATGGATCCAAAAATTGGATACATATCTATCTCTTAATACAATTATAGAAGATGCCATCAAATTCACCATCCTACATTTGGAAGGGGTTGCACACGACTGGTGGCACCATGGCTTGATTACTCAAGGCCACCAAAACATAACAATTCATGATGACTTCATTGAAAAACTCATTGAAATATTTGACCAAAAGCACCCCAAGAGATATTTTAAAGAATTAATTCAACTAAGACAAGAAGGGATCGTTGAAGACTATGTGGCTGAATTCCAAAGAATTTCAATCATGGTCCTTGAAATTACTGAAAAAAGACTCACCTATTTATAGAGGGACTATCAGAAGCTATTCATGGCCTAGTAAGTGCCCTTGATCCCACATCCCTCCAAAACGCAATCTTAAAATCCCTATGACTTGATAAAGGTTACTCCAAAAATATATCATCAAATGATAAGACCTATAAGAAGGATGGGCATCAAAGAACATTACCTCCTAGAGATGACCATGAAGAGCTACGAAGAAAAGATTTATGTTTCAAATGCAAGGAGAAATGGGGGCATGGACGTGTTTGCCATCACGAGTCTCGAAAGAAAAACTTGTGTTACAAGTGTAAGGAGAAATGGGAACCAAGACATAAGTGTGGAAAAAGAGGCCAAGCATGCAACATAGAGGCATTATCCGAGGAAGAAGTATGGGAAGAAGAGATAGAAAATCCAAGCAAAAGAAGAAAGTGTGATTAGGAAGACTATGGAACCCTAGCTGCAATATCAAGAGCATCCAAGCATCACCCCTTTTGGATTCAAAGTGTCCTAAAGGGACAAAGGGTAACCGCCCTTGTGGATAGTGGAGTGACACACAACTTTATCGACGAAAATTTGGTTAGAAGAATGAATTTAGAAACAAAAGATTTTAAGGGCTTTAAGTTAACCTCAGCCGATGGGTCCACTACTCCATGTACAAGAAAGATTCCACAACTAAGAATCACCTTGGGAAAACATCCAATGAAAAAAGACTTCTACATAGTAAACATGGGGGACACCGATGTAATCTTGGGCGTCCCATGGTTGCACTCCTTGGGATGTTTCTACCTAGACTTCCCAAAATTGGAACTTTGTTTTCAACATAATGGACAAGAAGTCCTCTTGCAGGGACTATCTGATGGATCCCCTAGAGTAGTTTCATCCAAAAGGATGGAAATAATCTTTAGACATGGACAAGTGGAATGGGCTGCTAAGTGCATGATTCTTGACAAATCTTCCTCCCAAGGTAAAGCCATACGCATTGACATCCAACCCCTCTTAAAGAAACACAAAAAGGTATTTGGCAACATTCCACCAGGACTTCCTCTCAAAAGAGGTTTTGAACACACCATAGAACTTGAAGAAGGGGCTAAACCTATAATCACTACACCTTATAGGAACCCCTGAAAATTTAAAGAAGAAATAGAAAAACCATGAATGAGGTTCTTGAAATGGGCCACATTCAACCTAGTTCAAGTCCTTTTGTTTCCTCAGTAGTATTAGTTAAAAATAGGGATGGTACTATGAGAATGTGCATAGACTATAGAGCTTTGAACAAAAAGGCTATAAAGAACCATTATCCTATTCCTAGAGTTGATGAATTGATTGATGAACTTCATGGAGCAAGATACTTTTCGAAGATTGACTTATGATCCAGTTACCACCAAACTAGAATGAGGGAAGAAGATATCCCCAAGACCGCCTTTAGAGACACTATGGACACTTTGAATTCTTGGTCCTACCCTTTGGTTTAACCAATGCCCTTTAACCTTCCAATCATGCATGAATCACTTATTCAAGAAGCAACTAAGGAAATTCCTATTGGTATTCTTTGACGATATTTTGATCTACAACAAAACATGAGAAGAACACCTTAAGCATATTGATGAAGTACTAGGGATTCTTGAACAAGAATCACTATATCCTAAAGCCTCCAAATGTGAATTTGGGTTAGAAGAGATCTTGTATCTAGGACATAAAATCAATGCACAAGGAGTAAGTGTGGATGAGGAAAAGATAAAAGCTATTAGGAATTCGCCAAAACCAAGAATCCTAACCCATCTAAGGGGATTTTTGGGCTTATCCAACTACTACCGACGGTTTGTCAAAGGATTTTCTAAAATTGCCCCACCACTCACTGACTTAACTAAAAAGGGAGCCTTTGCATGGGATGAAGTAGCCCAACTAGCTTTTGAAAGACTTAAGGAGATAATGAGTTCATGTCCTGTTCTAGCTGTTCCTGACTTTTCTTTACCTTTCAAGTTAGAATATGATGCTTTCAGAGAAGGCATTAGAGTATTACTCATGCAAAACAAACACCCGATTGTAATGTCCCCTTCTTTGTAGTGATCAGTGCAGTTGGCCGTTAGCCTATCCTGGAGGCCGTAGGCTAGTCGGAAGCAGTAATTTGGGTTTCCTATTTTCTAGGAGGATGTTTTGGCAGTTTTGGAGGCTTGCATGTGGGAATTTTGCAGTTTGGATTCTTGATTCCTTCTGGGTTTTTAGAGAGCTTCGTAGTGGTGTGACATGCAACTGCAATAGGTAACTTTTCTGGACTTACTATTTTTAGTAAGTTGCGATGGCTGCTCAAAATGAGGTTAAAATGCTTTTGGACACACTTACTATTTTTAGTAGTATGCTATTTATAGTAAGTACTATTTTTAGCAGTGTAGTCTTTGGGGTTTTCGGCACATATCAACATTTCTGGCATATATCAGCATTTTCGGTGCATTTCAGTATTTCTGGCGTTTGCTATTTTTAGCAGGTTTTCAGCAGGCCAGTTTAGAGGCTATTTCAGGCAGGTTAGTTTGAGTAGTTGGTCTCCCACACTCTTGGAGCTATTTTGGTAAATTCAGCACCTTGGTGGAATATTTGGCTAAGGCATGGAGGACGCCTAGTTTGGTGAGATAATGTTTTTTAGTGAAAATATTTCCTTTGCAAAAGTGGACGACTTCATAAGGGGATTATTTATGTTGCTTATAATGTTTATTTTTCACTTAATATTTTGGACACCTACATTATACTTTATTTACATTTTGATAAAGTATATTGCCTTCTTAGAAATGGACGACTTGGAGAGATGATGAAATGAAATGAAAATGACAAAGATGATTGTGAATGTGAATCTCATGTGGGCGCCCTAATTGGAGGGAAACGGATTTGAATTGGTGAAGAAGCTTATAAATAAGAGTGCTGGGCTTCATTCTTGTTATCTATGTAAAAAGCATAACGAAGTGTTGCCGAAATGGTTACTCACTCGCTTTGAGGAATGCATACCTCCTAGCAAACTTAGTTTCTTGCTTGAGAGATAGCAACTAGCTAAGATAATGATAGTTCTTTACTTTGAAGAGCAGATGGAGCTTATTGAGATGGAGTTTGACGTTTTCTGAAGTTTTGGTGTGATTTTCATAGTTTTCAGTTTGCTGGTTTGTGTTAGCTGTAGCACGTTTCCACTCATTACTCTATAGGTGAATTTTTGTCGATTCTAGGTACTGACCCCATGTTTGAGTCATCCCTAGGCGCATCTTGTTGTTGATTTTCAGATTTTACCATGGAGAATGAATTTAATAATGCTGGTCGCCCTTCTGTAGAGGGTTGTACTTTCTCTTGATGTGCATTGGGAAGTGTGCAAATTCATTTGGGTCTATTTGGCATGGGTTGAGAATCTGAAGCTGGTCACCCCTCTCTTAGGCATCAATTGCATGTGATTCTATGTCATTTGGAGGCATGTAGATGGAGTTATGAGCATTTTGGTGCGTTCTAGGCTTGCTGGTTTGAGTTTTCTGTGTGCTGGGTTTTCATATAAGATTGTTGGAAGTTCTGTTTTTTGGCTTGTTTCCTTAGTTGAGAGCTTGAGAAGTTTGGAGAATCATACAATAACATTTTGTAGTGATTGGGCAGCTATATCTCATTGTAATTTGGAGATTATATCGTATTGTAAGATTGTTTTCAGTAGTACTGATTAGGTTATCTTATTTCTACAACTTTACCTTTGTAATTCCCACGATTGTGGAAGAGACAGGCCTCACCGTCTTTACTTTCAGCATTTACATTTTTGTACTACCTGTTGAACAAGTGGAAGGGGTTGGCAAGCCACCCAACTTTTTACTTTCAGTACTTTGTAATTTTCATCATGCTGATCGGCTGAGCCATCAAACTACTCCCGTTGAATAAGTGGTCGAGTTGCATATGCATTGTACTTTCTAGCACTTTTAGTTTATATGCTAACGATCCCCGATGCCATATGCTATCACCTTGCCCACATTGGGATCGTGGTGAACATTCTTGGTGTAGGGTTACTTTTTTAGTTGGTTTTTGTTTTTGCTAACACTAATGGGTGAAGTGTCGTGGAAAAAATTGAAAAAAAATTGTAAGGGGGATATTACAGTGGTAGTAGAGCCAAGATCCTGCCATCCTGTGACAATCAGAGTTCAGTTGTCAGATGAGTGTCAGAGAAGTCAGATACTACACCAGAGGGCAAGCAAGAACTCAGTATCAAAATCCACCTTTTCCAGAGGCAGAGACATTTTCAGAGACCTTGAGAGATACTAGTAAAGTAGTTGAAAACATGTCAGAAGGTCCTAGACTTTCAATGGAAGAAAGGGAAGCTAGAGCTGAAAGGAATTTTGATAATATGATAGATATGATGTCACATTTGCTAGCAACGATGGATCAACAAGTGACTCAAAATCAGTCCCAACCACAACAAAACAATGTTGGAGAAAACAGTGGTATCAATGGTAACAATGGTTAGGAGGTCAATGGAAGAGACAAAACTATTGGGCAATATGTGGCAACCACTAGAGGATCAGCCTCTAGATCTCTTTTTCCTACCTTTAGTCAAAGGGAGGAACCACTAGTGGAGACTGGAGTAACTTTGGTGGATGATGCAAGACAAGCCTATATGGAGTATGCCTCATTACCCGCTGAGATTAGAGACCAATGGACTTTTGATCAGTTCATGAACCAAAGAAGTAGGAGTGGCGGAAGAGCCGATTACTGTGCTCCTATGGGTCCTAGAATAGATTATCATTAAGCTCTTGGGAAGGTGACCTTGGCCCATTTTGATGGAAGTGATAAGTGTACGACAAGGTTGTGGGTTCAAAAGCTTGACAACTACCTCTCGCTAAGACCAATGCCTGAAGAAGATGCCATTAAGTTTGCAACCTTGTACTTGGAAGGAGCTGCCCATGAGTGGTGGTATCACGGTTTGGTCACTCTTGGCCATAAACTCATTCAAACATATGGAGAGTTCACCAATAGGCTGATTGAGAGGTTCGACACTAAGGATCTTGAAGTGAAGTTTCGAGAGCTTGCACAGCTGAAATGACATAGCTTATTGGATGCATACATAGCTGACTTCCAAAGCCTTTCCATGATGGTGCCCAACGTCACAGAAAGAAGGCTAGTTGTGTTGTTTTCTGAAGGGTTGATGGAACCATTGAAGGGGTGGGTAAAAGCATTCAATCCACCAAGTCTTGATGAAGCTATCAAGAAAACTAGAAGCATGAAGTTGGCTGCCCCCAGGCCAAAATTTCAGTCCAAGTCCTTTTCACATAAGAAAGATAAGAGGCACTCTTCAAATCTCCATAAGAAGTTTCCTTCTAAGTTGGATGATGAGCTTCATGAGAAACTTAGAAAAGATGGCAAATGTTACACATGTAGAGAACCATGGACTAAAGGCCATAGGTGCTATGGAAAAGGTCATTCTAACCACATGGAGGCCTATTTTGATTATAGATCAGAATCTGATTCGTCAGAACAACAATCACTTTTTGGAGACAATGAAGAAGAAAAAGCTCCAGAAGAGTCTAATAGAGAGCAACGAGTTGGGGGCCCAATTGCCCAACTCTCTAGTTTTCAAAAGAACGAATCTTTCAAGGTTCAAGGTGTGCTTGTAGGGAAGCAAATTGTCGCTTTGATTGATATTGGAGCAACACATAATTTCATTGATGGAGTGGTTGCAAAGAGAGGACTCAAAATTGAGGAATTTGAAGGTTTTAAAGTCATGGTGGCTGATGGGTTTCATAGCTCTTGCAATCGGAATGTTTTTAACATGTTTATGCAATTGGGAAACTATGAAGTCAAAGATGACTTCTATGTTGTTAGCATTGGAGATACGAATGCTGTACTTGGAATTCAATGGCTGTGATCTCTTTAAATCTGCAAACAATGGAGTTAAATTTTCAATCAGATGGAAAGAGGGTGGTGCTAAGACGAATGTCGAACGGAGGCCCACGAATTGTGTCTTTCAAAAGAATGGAGAGGCTGATTCGTCATGATCAAGTTGGGCAGCAAAATGTATGATCCTACCAGCTGATCCAATTGAAACAAAGAGGCACCATCCACCTGATATTCAGTCATTGATCACCAAGAAGAGTAAGGTCTTTGATAATCTACCTCCTTGATCAAGTTGGGCAGCAGAATGTATGATCCTACCAGTTGATCCAATTGAAACAAAGAGGCACCATCCACCTGATATTCAGTCATTGATCACCAAGAAGAGTAAGGTCTTTGATAATCTACCTCCTGGGAGACCTCCTGAAAGGGAAACTGAGCATGTCATAGAACTTGAAGAAGGAGCCAAGCCATTTATCACAACTTCATACTGGAATCCCAAGAAGCAAAAAGATGAGATTGAAAAAGCCATTAAGGAGCTCTTGGAGATGGGATTCATTCGCCCAAGTAAGAGTCCTTTTGCTTCAGTAGTTGTGCTTGTGAAGAAAAAAGATGGCACCATTCGCATATTGTGCATTGAATCGAAAAACAATTAAAAACCGGTATCCCATTCCCAAGATAGATGAGCTTATTGATGAGCTGCATGGAGCTAAGTTCTTTTTGAAGATTGATCTAAGATCGGGCTACTATTAGATTAGCATGAGGGGATAGATGTTGAGAAGACGACATTTTGATGCCACTATGGGCACTTTGAGTTCTTAGTCATGCCATTTGGGTTGACTAATGCACCTACTACTTTCCGGTCTTGCGTGAACCAAATCTTTTAGAAGTAGTTAAGGAAGTTTGTGTTCATTTTCTTTGATGATATTCTCATTTTCAGCAGGTCTTCGGAAGAACACCTTAAGCATTTGGAGGAAGTGCTTAGCATACTTGAATTAGAAAGCTTGTTTTCTAAAGAGTCCAAATGTGAATTTGGAATGACGGAGCTGCTCTATCTTGGTCACATAATCAACGCTGAACGGGTGAGAGTTGATCCAGAAAAGATCAAGGCAATCTTGAATTGGCCACCTCAAAAGAACTTGACACATTTGAAGGGGTTCTTGGGTTTTTGTGGCTTCTACAGAAGGTTTGTGAAGGGCTACTCTTGGTTGGCTGCTCTCCTTACTGATCTCACCAAAAAGGGAGCTTTTGCATGGTTAGAAAAGGCACAAGGTGTTTTTGATAAGTTCAAGCAGATTATGAGTTCATGACAATTTTTGGCTATACTTGGTTTTACCAAGCCGTTTGAGTTGCAATGTGACGCATTAGGAGGAGGAGTTGGATCTTTCTTGATGCAAGAAAAACATCCCATTGTGCCTGATAGCAGAAAACTAAGAGGTGTTGAAAGGACTTACTCCATCTATGACAAGGAAATGCTTGCAATCATGCATGCATTGGCCAAGTTTAGACAATACTTGGTGGGGAGCAAATTTGTTGTCAAAACTGATCACAATAGTCTCAAACACTTTATGCATTAGAAGCACTTGAACGAAAGGCAACAAAAATGGGTGAGTAAGCTTCAAGCTTACGATTTTGACATTGAGTATGTCAAAGGCAAAAACAACATAATGGTGGATGCACTATCTAGAAGGCCTCATTTAAACTTATTGTGTGAGCTTATTGCTGATTGGAAGGAGTTGTTACTTGCTGATTATGCCAAAAATCAATTTGCAACTAGCATTATTGAAGGTACTTTTCATGAGGAAAGGTACAAAGTGGTTGATGGTTTGATACACTACAAAGGGAGAATCTTCTTGGTACCAGAATAAGCTCAAAAAGAAGATTTTGCAAACTTTCCATAACATTCCACTTGTTGGTCATCAAGGTTATTTCAAGACTTATAGGTAGATCCGTGAAAGATTTTCATGGAAAGGGTTGAAAGATGATGTCTTGTGGTACATTAATGAGTGTCACACTTGCTAAATGAACAAGGATGAGCATACTTTTCCAGTTGGGTTGTTGCAGCCTCTTCCTATTCCCAACCAAAAGTGGGAAAGTATATCAATGGATTTCATCATTGGGTTGCCAAAAGCTCAAGGTAAAGACTATATTTATGTTGTGGTTGATAGATTAACTAAGTTTGCTCATTTCTTTGCTATTACTAGTTCATTTTTTAGCAGCTCAAGTTGCAGATTTGTTTTTTCATGAGGTGTTTAGATTGCATGGGTTGCCAAAAAACATTGTGAGTAATAGGGACAACAAGTTCCTAAGCACCTTTTAGCAAGAGGTTTTTAGATTGAGTGGTACAGTGCTCACTCCAAGCACTAGTTATCACCCACAAACCTATGGGAAAACAAAGATTGTAAACAAGTGGTTGGAAGGATATCTCAGAAACTATGTTTCGGAGCAGCAGAAGGCTTGGGTGACGTGGCTTCACTTAGGAGAGTATTGCTAGAATTCATCCTTCCACATGTCTATCGGAATGTCTCCATTTATGGCTCTCTATGGATATGAGGCCCCTAGCTTTGCTTATTTGATGTTTGGTGATAGCAAATCCCCTCAAGCGAGGGATATGTTGCAGCAAAGTGAAGATATTTTGAAGTCTTTGAAGAACAATCTCTATATTGCACAAAATCAACAAAAGATGTATGTTGATCAGCAGCGTGTTGAGTGCACATTTGAGGTTGGTGACATGGTTTATCTTAGACTCTAGCCTTACAGATAGTCTACTCTCAAGAAGAGTGAAGCAGAGAAACTCAATCCACATTTCTATGGGCCGTTCAGAGTCATCAGGAGAGTTGGTGTAGTGGCTTATGAGTTGGAGCTACCAGCGAGTAGCAAAGTTCACAATGTCTTCCACGTGTCTTGCCTTAAAAAGGCGCTTGGACACAATGTTGTTGCTTTTTCTGATTTTCCTCCATTGGACAAGGAGGGATAATTGGTTTTGGTTCTTGAGGAGATCATCAATTCTAAAGAACGCTCTTTGAGGAGGACAATCGAAGAGTATTTGGTGAAGTGGAAGAATTAGCATATTGAGGATTGCTACTTGGGAGAATGAGGAGATTTTGCAGCATCCAGACTTGCGATTGCTTGAGGGAAAGCAATCTTGGGGAGGGAAGACTGTAATGTCCCCTTCTCAACAGTGATTAGTGCAATTGGCCATTGGCCTATCGTAGAGGCCCGTAGGCTAGTTGGAAGCAATAATTTCGGTTTCCTATTTTCTAGGAGGATGTTTTGGCAGTTTTGGATGCTTGCATGCTGGAATTTTGCAGTTTGTATTTTGGATTCCTTTTGGGTTTTCAGAGAGCTTCGCAGTGGTGTGACATGCAACTGAAGTAGGTAACTTTTCCGAAATTACTATTTTTAGTAAGTTGCGACGACTGCTCAAAATGAGGTTAAAATGCTTTTGGACACATTATTTTTAGCAGTATGCTATTTATATTAAGTACCATTTTTAGTAGTGTAGTATTTGGGGTTTCTAGCGCATATTAGTATTTCTGGCGCATATCAACATTTCCGACGCATTTTAGTATTTCTTGCGCTTGCTATTTTTAGCAAGTTTTTAGCAGGCTAGTTTATAGGCTATTTCAAGTAGGCCAGTTTGAGCAGTTGGTCTCCCACACTCTTGGAGCTATTTTGGTAAATTCGACACCTTGGTGAAATATTTGGCTAAGGCATGGTGGACACCTAGTTTGGTGAGAATGTTTTTAAGTGAATATTTCCTTTGCAAAAGTGGACAACTTCATAAGGGAATTATTTATGTTGCTTATAACATTTATTTTTCACTTAATATTTTGGACACCTACATTATACTTTATTTACATTTTGATAAAGTATATTGCCTTCTTGGAAATGGACGACTTGGAGAGATGATGAAATGAAATGAAAATGACAAAGGTGATTGTGAATGTGAATCTCATGTGGGCGCCCTAATTGGAGGGAAACGAATTTGAATTGGTGAAGAAGCTTATAAATAAGTGTTGGGCTTCATTCTTGGCATCCATGAAAAAAACATAACGAAGTGTTGCCGAAATGGTTACTCACTCGCTTCGAGGAATGCATACCTCCTAGCAAACTTAGTTTCTTGCTTGAGAGATAGCAACTAGCTAAGATAATGACTGTTCTTTACTCTGAAGAGCAGTTGGAGCTTATTGAGATGGAGTTTGAGGTTTTTTCAAGTTTTGGTGTGATTTTCATAGTTTTCAGTTCTCTGGTTTGTGTTAGCTGTAGCACGTTTCCACTCGTTATTCCATAGGTGAATTTTTGTTGATTTTGGGTACTCACCTCATGCTTGAGTCTTCCGTAGGCGCCTCTTCTTGTTGATTTTCAGATTTTATCATGGAGGAATGAATTTAATAATGCTGGTCGCCCTTCTCGAGAGGGTCGTACTTTCTCTTGATGTGCATTGGGAAGTTTGCAAATTCATTTGGGTTTCTTTGGCATGGGTTGAGAGTTTGAAGCTGGTTGCCCCTCTCTTAGGCATCTATTGCATGTGATTCTATGCCATTTGGAGGTGTGTAGATGGAGTTATGAGCATTTTGGTGTGTTCTAGGCTTGCTAGTTTGAGTTTTTTGTGTGCTAGGTTTTCATATCCGGTTGTTGAAACTTCTGTTTTTTGGCTTGTTTCCATATTTGAGAGCTTGAGAAGTTTGGAGAATCATATAATAACATTTTGCAGTGATTGGGAAGCTATATCTCATTGTAATTTGCATATTATATCATATTGTAAGACTGTTATCAGTAGTATTGATTCGGTCATCTTATTTCTGCAATTTTACCTTTGTAATTCCCACGATTGTGGAAGAGACAGGCCTCACCGTCTTTACTTTCAGCATTTACATTTTTGTACTGCCCGTTGAACAAGTAGAAGGGGTCATGTTGTGACCTTTTCACACATCGCCCCATTCAGATGGGGACCCCCTTATTTTTGCTCCGTTCCGGTCTTTTGGCTTGGGTTTTCGGCCTTCTCGCTCATTGCCTCTCTTTTTCTCGCGGTCTCGCTCTTTTCCTGTTGTGGGCCGCCATTGAGCTTAAACGTGAAGATATTGGCCAATTCTAAAATTAGGGTTTCATCATTTTGGTCAAGTCAAAGTCAAGTACGGCCAGTAAATTGAAAATTGAATCCCAGCAATGTTGCCAGATATCCGTTAGGCCTACCCAAATTTTATCGATTCCGAGATATTTACTATTTTAGTAAGCCGCTAATTTCAAGTAATTTGTCAAGATTTTTGAGATTCGGGATCACGCTACGATTCGAGTACATCGATCACAGATGCCAAATTTGAGCAAAACATTAACCACTATTTTAGCAACCGGCCTGTGGCAGATTGCGGTCCGTATGCGTAGATTTTCTTTGCATGTCCGATATTCCTTCCTCGGGTTTCTCGACCTTCGCGACGATATATAACATGCAAGTCGAGATGACTTCACTTTCGCATCCGCCTTCCGAGGCTATTTTAGGTTTGCATGTCGAGTTTTTCTTTTGCATGTCAGTGATTCCCGATGGGTTTTTCGAGAGCTTCGCGATGGTGTGACATGCAAACCAGAATTTCGACTCAAGAAGGAACTTGCTATTTTAAGGTGTGTCCGCCACCGCCACCCGCCAGCCCGTATTCACGAAAGCCGATCGCGCAGCTTGTCGCGGTAAACTACGCAAACCAGATCTTTCGATACACATGCGCATGCTAGGGTTTCCAGCCTTTCCGAGCCTAAAAATGTGCATCAAAAGTCAAAATCTTCGAAAACCGACATGTAAACCATCATATCAAAGATTCTTCTGCCATCCGGCCGTGAAATTTCAAGTCAAATCCAGGTGCTAATCTCTACTATTTTAGTGCTCAAATTGGAACCTGGGCTAAAAAATAGCAAATCAGTACGCATCGCTCTGGCAAAGAAAGTCACGCCGGTGGAGGAGCCGCACGTACCTTCACGTCGATCGGAGCTTGGGAGCTATTAGAATCAGAAGCTTACTATTTTTAGTAAGCCACCTTCAAAAACAGGCTATAAATAGCAGGGTGACTAAAAGTTGCAGTACCGACAGGTTGATAAAGTCGTGAAGAAGCTGTGTTTAAAATTTCAGGCCATTCCGAGCTTCAGAGGCGCGAATACAGAGACCTTACTATAAATAGCAGGGCACGTAAGCTGGCGAGGATGGTAAAAATTCGTCTAAGTCTGGAGTCTCGTCCAGCAGGCATATCAAAATGCGCCCAGATTGATGAAGAGGCGTAGAAAATTTTTCAAGATGCAAGTTCATCCTTCACACAGGGCAAAATGCACCCAAGGTAGAAAAAGTCAAAAGAAAGTCAACAAGATTTCATCCTGTTCAGGGGTCCAAATGCGCCCAAGGTGAAAGAGGGAAAAGTTGAGAAAAAAATTCTAAGTATGAGAAATCCGCCTCAGGGGTCAAAATGCGCCCATCCTTCTCTCTCATCAGAATGCGCCCAACTTACAAGGAGTCAAAGCATAGTCAACATTTTCATCCTTCTCCAAGGCCAAAATGCGCCCAAACTGGGCCATGTCAAGACAAAACGCGGAAGGTGAAGAGTCACCCAAGGATGTTGGAGTGTTCATCCACCAGCAGGGGTGAAATGCGCCCAAGGTTGCAAGGAGTCAACAAAAAGTCAAAGTTTTTTTATCCTTCATCACATGCAAAATGCGCCCAGCTTGCAAACTCGTCCTCCTCACCCTCCTAAATGCGCCAAAATGAGCTCACATGAGGACAAAAACAAGAAGTTGAAAGGTCATCCTCCTCCTACAAGGAAATGCGCCCATGTTTGGAAGGTAAAAGGTGAATAAAAGTGGTAAGTAAGGTAAAAATGTTATCTAGGCGTGGTAAACTCAGGGTAAAAGGCTAGGCGTCATCCTCCTCCATAGGCAAAATGCGCCCAAGGTGAGTGGGGCGTGATTTTTCTCCAAGTATGTAAGGCGCCTAGGGTGTTAGAAAATATTTGAAGGCGTTGAGGGTGATATAAGGTGTTAGAAAATATTCCAAGGTGTGGAATAAAATGCTAGGTAAAGTGTGCGCCTAGAGCAAGGGAGTTATAAGGTGTTGGAAAAATTTTCAAAGGCATTTCAAGGCGTTGAGAATAAAATGAAGTGTGCTAAGCGCTCAGGGGAGGAAATGAAATATTTTCTAAGTGTTAAATTTATCTAAGGCGTTGGGCTTTTTGAATGAATATTTTCCAAGTGATGAGGTAAAGATAAAATGTGCAAGGCGTGCCGGGGATGGAGTTGATATAAAATTTTCTAAATGAAAATCCCTCTCCACTGGCGATCAACAAATTTTTCTAAGGAAAGATTTCAAAAGTGCAAGAAGATTTTAAAATATTTTCTAAGGAAAATTATTTTTCTTAGAAAATGCGCCTAGAGCTCCAAGTTGATGAATTTTCCGGAGCACGAGCAACTCTTCTCAGTAATGGAGTCAGAAACAATGATATTTCAAGTTCTTCAATTTTTTTCAAGAAGTCAGAGCAACGCAGAGTGATCACGGGCGAAGAACGAGTTTAGATGATGAAAATGATATTTTTCTAAGGTTCAAAATTCGAAAAATTAAATGAACCCGTTCGTTGGGTACCCATGAATTCGAGACATTCTAACGAAAATTTGCTTCTGGGTACTGAATGTTCGTGATGATGAATGGATTTCTAAATCTTTCAAGCTTCGCCGACACTTTTTCAGTGAGGAATTTGATCAGTGCTTAAGTTATGAATTTTCCTAAGGGAGAATTTTAAATTTTCTAAGGCAAATATAAATAAAATGTGTTTTCAAAGTGAATTTTCTTCAAACGATGAATCCGAAGGGAGTTGCCTAGATGATTTTGATTAAATTCTTCGAAGATGAATTTTTCAGAGTTGATGATGAAGTTAAGAATTTGAATTCGAGTGACGGAGCTCCAGCTGGTGAGTAAAATATGATGAAGTTAAATTAAATTTTTCGAAGAGGAATTCAAAACGCCAGTCAAAGTCAAGTTTCTAGAAGAATAATATTCCCGACGACTGGAGACAAGTGTCAGAAAAGAAAAAAAAAAAAAAATTCGAATTCTTGAAGTGGAGTAGTGGAGTTTAATGGCACTGGCTAGAAATAACGTCTTCTAGAATTTGAATTCTAGCTATAAAATGGAGAAGTTTTTCACTCACTTTCACAGCTGGAAAGCGAATTTGCTCTGAGAGTGGTACGCCTTGAGTTGCTGAGAGGTATTTTGCTGAAGCTTGAGTTTGCTGAGAGTTAAAGAAGACGCCTTAAGTGCTGAAGAGAAGGTACGCCATTGTCAAGTGGAAAAGTGTTTGCTGCAATTTGAAGTTGCTTGAAAGGTACGGCTTTGAGCCTAAAATTTGATTTGCTTGAATTATAGTAAGAGGTGCGCCATTGCTTGAGAAGTACGGCCTTGTTGAGCTGAGGTCTGAAATCTGATTTGTTTAGTTGAGAAAAGCACGAACTTGCTAGTGTAAGATTGCTGTTTGAAGTACGAGGTGGTTGAGGTTCAATTTGCTGATTGCTGGTTGAAGTAAAATCATCGGAGTTCACTTAGAAATCTGTTCTAAGTGTCGGAATTTGAACTTATTCAAGAGAAGAAGCTGAGGTTTGCAAACGTGAAAGATATTGCAGCCTCTGGAATTCAACTGCAGCCCCTATATCATGTCTTATTTTATTAAATCTGATTGCTGATGAAATGTTTGTTATGTTGCAGATGGCTGAAGCGAGGACAACCGGAAAGGACAATGGTGCCTCCCGACAGGCTACGATCAAGAAGCTGAGCAAGACATTCATGCCGGAGACGAAGTTTATTTCAAAGTTGGGCAAGTTGACGGACACGAACCTGGGCTCCGTCAACCTGGAGACCTTCAAGAACAGGCTGTTCGGGATTGGAAGTCATCGGGCTTCGGTCAATTCGCACAACATCGTCCGAAGTGGATTATATGCAGCTGCTGGTTTTCCGCCAGCTATTCAATGTTCGGAGCTGATAATGGAGTGCGCCAACTGTTACGAGAAAGAACACCGGTCGATCACGTCACCAGATGGCCAAGTACTTGCCAATCTCACTCCGGCAGCCATTGGTGAAGCTTTTGGGATCCCGGTGCATAGAAACATGATCTACAAGTCCAGGGAGCGAGCGGAGCGTATGTATGCTTCTGCCTTTGAACGATGCATGGACACTATTAACACTCACTGGATGAGCACTCCGAGGCCGTCTCGTACGAAGCTGCCGAAGCAGATCATAGCAGAGGACTTGAAGCAGGAATATTGTGATCTCATCATGTTGCTGAGCAGGGTTGGTGGTTGCCCTCAGTCTTATATTTTTGAGCCGTGGATGTTTTATTACATCAACCTGGTGTTGGAGGGAAAGGATTATGTCAATTGGGCTGAGATGATCAGCGACAATATACATGAGCAGCTCCTGAGTTTGCGGAGGACTAAAACGTTTTACATGAGTTCCTATCTAATTTATATGTTGGCACGGATGACGAGGTACAGAGGGATTTCTTACAAGGAACCCATCGGTTGTGGCTCTCACCAATTCAAAATTCATGAGGCGTGTACGCAGTTGCACCTTTCGAGCACAACCCATTACAAGCGTGTCAGCGATTCATTCACCATGTACATCACAAGGCTACTTCTCAGAGAGGTTACAGCAGTAATCTCTAGAAATGCCCGTGAGCTAATTGAAAGGTATGGGTGCCGGTTTATACAGCTCAAGATTTTCATACATTAGGTCATAAGGATTTTCTTCATACCCCTTATAGGCCGGGCACCAAATGGCAAAATAATAATGCCGGAGATAGCTAGACGCTTGTTGGGGCCTTTGACAACAAAATCCGTAAGAAAAAAGAAGAAAGGAGGGATAGAGTTTCCGCCAGAGGGCAACTCCTGGATGAGGTTTGTCCTTCGATACAGGCATGTAGAGAAGCTGAAAGTGAGCTTCAATTCTATCATTTTTCATATCACACAAGTAGACAACACTATGACCCGCACCATAACATCAACTGGGTGTTGTCAGAGGAATTCAAACACAAGGCCACCATTGAGGATTATTGGGCTGATGCAATTGATGAGATTGAAGTGAGAAAGAGGATGTTCTCTAGATTGTCGATTACTCTGATCAGGGAGTGTGAGGTAGTTCCGGTTCCGGACCAGGTTAATGAGGACATGGATGTTGTTCATCCAGACTATGCAGCCGTTCGGGACACTCCACTTCCGCCTGTTGATTGGTCAGAGCCCGAGGTTGCCGACCTTGATACTCTCTCTATCCCGGCTATGACATTCACCAGGGCATGGGTCGATAGGCGAGTGAGCAGATTGAAAGGTAGGTCAATTGCTTTGACTTACAACTTGATGGGAGATCACAGGACGCCCACCACAGGAAGGAAGAAACAGATCACAAGAGGACCAGAGTCCAGAAAGAAAGAATTAGTTCAGCCAGAACCTCCACGAGTTACAGTGGCAGTACCTTTGGAGACACGCTCTCCAAGCATACAGGAGGTGTCTTT